>CAEFZX010026726.1:0-13096 GCA_903066825.1 Alfaro cultratus
GAGCACAGAGACACAGAACTAGAAATAAATACACAGGAAAACTTGAAACTAAACACAGGAAAACACAGAACCTGACAATTATTTAAAAGTAGATTTAGCTGCAGCAAATCTTTTGAGTATAAATTACTGAGAAAGCAAAAAGTCTGGTTACTTGAAGACGAGTTTGTGTTGTAGCCAATATTTTCTATAGTAGGAAGATTTTACTTTGTCTCTAGTTGCACTTCCATTGGCCATATAGTTGTGCAATTTGACATTTAAAAAAAAATCACTTAATGGAGTCATGACCATTTCAACAAAACCTCGCTTTTGACTAAAATGTTTTGGTGCTTTGCGGCCATATTGAAATTGGGGCATTTCGCAAAACTTCAATGGAAAAACTTTTTTCGGATCATGAGTCACGTGATCAACAATCGGACATCGCCACCGGCGCAAAACACAAAAAAAGACAGCAGGAAGCAGTTGGAGGACGACGGTGCATCGTGCTTTTTAATGACTTATTGCTTGAAAAAAAAACTATTCACTATTGCAAAATTGCGTTTGGTCGACATTAGCGGAACATCGACAAGGTCTTTGGTAATGTAAACGCAGCTACCAATGATACTTAATACTTAAAAATAGAAAGCCTCCATTTACATCAACCACCTGTGCTGGGGGGACAAATGTCTGTCATTTTTCATAAAAACAACATGGTCAGACAATAAAACACCCAAGATAAATAAATAGATTTCCAGTTAGTGTGTGCCAACAGAACCGCGCTCGTCCATCCAGCCGGTCATTACCGGGGTTCGGATGAGCAGAGGAGTTGATGAGCAGCTTTTTTAGTTTGAAATATTCCGTCCTGACTTTTTGAAATAATAATAATAGTAAAAAAGGAAACTGCAGTTAGTGTGGTCAGTCAGGGTAGCTGTGAGCCATTTATTAAAACATTAAGTGAAATCTTTGCGGTTTCATTTTGACAGTTAAAAACAAGATTAATAAAACATTTCTTGTGAAGCTACATGACATAATCCCGTCTGAAGGTCCAGACCACGGCTGGATCCGCCGTCCGACTCGTGATGCTCTTTGGCAGCTTAGGTTGTGTGGGAGTGTGTGTGTGTGTGTAATGGTGTTTCTAAATTAGGCGCAAACGACCACGGCCGGCCTCTACGAAGACCTAATTCAAACAAATCACGTGCGGGAATCAGCCCAGATGATGAGAATTGATTTTATTTTATTTTTTTAAGTCAGCATCTCTGGTTTTTCTTGAATAATCATCTGTCCAGAAGCACTTAAAGACAGCGTGATCAGGTTGCTGCGCACTAATGTCTGTAATGGACTGGCTGGTAAAGCGCCCGTCGCCATTTGTGCGAAACGCTTTTGGAAGTTTCAAAAAAGGGAAGATGGTGGACCTTTGTTTTTAAAAAGAGGGAGGAAGAGACGGAAAGATGACTGGTTGGACCCAAAGCTCCGTCAAGTCTTTAAAGAGTGATGTTGAGGACTTGCGTCTCTAGATGGACGTAAGGAGCTGGATGAACAGCAGGCCGGTGAGCTGCAGAGGCCTGGGAAAAAACGACAAGACGCCAACAGACGCCCTTGTGCCTCAGGAGATCCTGCGAGAGGTAAATACAGGAGTTTGGGAAGCTGGAGCTATAAATCACTACTATCCACTTCTGCTGTGCATCAGTCCAGGCAAAATCTAATCTTTTAGTTTGACATACAGTGGGTCCGACCAGGTGTGTTACTTTACGTCCAACGTAAAAGCCTTAAATGGAGGACAGAGCTTCTGTCTCGGCGTATTCAGTGGAAGATCTCTAACATGAGCAGAGTTTGTAGAAAAGAGAATAAATCTTCAGAGCAACGGAAACCTAACAGCATTTTAAACTACTTCAAATGAACATTTACACACACAGGAGATAAAACGTTATATCAGTAGCTGTGTTTCCATTGGTCGTATAATTGCTCAACTTGATATTACGAAAATAAATTTGCTTAATAGAAAAATGGCAAGAAGACCCAGGACACGCTGGAGGGACTATGTCTCCCGGCTGGCCTGGGAACGCCTTGGGATTCCCCCGGAGGAGCTGGAAGAAGAAGCTGGGGAGAGGGAAGTCTGGCCCTCCCTTCTGAAGCTGCTAACCGCGCGACCCGACCCCGGATACGCGGAAGAAAATGGATGGATGGAAATATGGCAATAAAAAAAAAATAATAATTTTTTTTTAAAAAAGTCTTGTTTTCAATAGGTTTTGGCGGGATGAGGTGATTTTTCAGTCGTAGGGAAATTGGTTTATTTCGCAAAATTGCAATGGGAACGATTTTACCACATCACGCAAGTCACATGATCAACAATCGGACGTTGACACAGGCGCAAACCACGAAGAAGATGACAACAGGAAGTAGTTTGAGGATCGTGATTTTAAATGACAACAAACTTCTTCACGTTAATTTAGCTGTCTTTCATTTCTTATTTAATGGAAACATTGCAGGTTTTTTTTTTCCCGACATCAGCCAAATATTGAGACAGGAAACGCAGCAGCTGACTCTGTGATTGTAATTTCAGTGCAGTATGACTGTCAATACGACACAGAGACCATTTCAGTAACTTCTTTTGCACAGATTCCATGAAAAACAGTAATATTTTCCTTTTGTCTAATGCTGGATCAACTTGGGAAAAATCATCAGATTCAAAGTTGAAAAAATAATATCATTTAGTGACACAAAGGTTACATTTCTAGAAAGAGACGAAATGAAAAAAATCCAACAAACTATCTGTCTTCCACCGCTCTGGACATTTCTTCTCTTTACTGTGAAGTTGCAGCGATATACCATCTGTCTTCTTCTAAACCCTAACAAACTGCCCCATTAAAACTCTACCAAGCATTCCTACAGCATCAAACACATTCTCACCACATCATAAAACACCAGCAGTCACAGTGGCTATGGATGGCGTATCGATATCGACGGTACAAATGAACGGCTGCCACAGCGTCAGACGGAACGCTTTTAGTTTGAGACTGAGATGAAACAGTGTCAGACTAAATTAAAGGCTTCTCTTCAGGGCCATCGCAGCGTTGTGTTTCACTCTGTGTGTGTGTGTGTGTTTGTACTAAAAATACATGAACTCAGCAAGACATTTTTGTCTTGTGTCGCTCTTCTGGAAATAGCTTAAAGGTCGGTGCCGGGGAGAGTAAATTGATGCAGGGAGCTGATGGATGAGATGAGTGACTGGTAGGGTGGATGTGGGGGGTTTGGGTACAGAATGAGATGGAGAGCACATAAAACATAGAAGAGAGAGCAAACGGGAGAGAGCAAAGTTTGAAACAAAGAGCGAGAGCCCCGGGCCTGTTCCGGTTCTTCTTGTTTTGGAGTGGGCCTAATGGCTTCCACAAAACACGCAAAGACAACACGGCCACTCCCGGGACCAAACCACTCACTGGCCGGGCGTCTCGCGCTGCCTTTAAGTGCCATAGGGAAAATTGCTGCCACAAATCAACGAGACACAAATTGCATTTAAAGTGGCAAAACGACAGAACGGCTCGGGTGTCCCAGAAAGAAACGGTCAAAGTTACTCTTTAGGGGCAATTCAAATGAGCTATAGGTTTTATTTTAAATTGCAATACCTTGTTTTGGTTTTTAAATGATATGCTCTATAGCATGGAAGCTAACTTTGAATGTACCTGTTATGTAACACCAGGAGAAAACAGTCTCATCATAATTCCCTATGCAGAGGCAATGCTGAACCATCTGTTTTAATAAGACTCAACTGTCAAACTGTTTATCTTAGGAACTCACTGTAATGTTTGGGGATTTAGACTTTTTTCTAGGGTACTAAATACCCTAGAAAATGTCCATGCTTTGGACTTTTATTTAAAATTATACTGTTTTTTGCTCCCCACCACAGTACAAACCTATTAAAAGTAGAATAATACAATGTAGCAGCAACAGTAAATATGTACATTAATGAAGATGATTAACGGATTATCCTCACAGTAGTCGGTATGAACGTCAGACTCTCATGGTGAAAAGCCGGCCAAATAAAAATAAGATTTCAGAGAATTTACACCAGAATTCAAAACCGAAATGTGTTGAAAGATCTTTTATTTAAAAAACAAAAGCAATAATTATACTAGTTCAACAGTAATACATCAGATTGGTTGTTACCACCACCATTTTCTGAATTTTGTGGTTTAATATTGGTAAGCGGTTCTGTTTTCACGGTTTCATCTACATGCGGATTAATATTATAATCAACGCAGAACGTCACACTTCGTGTGTGTGAGCGTGAGCTGCAGAGCAGAAAATCAATCACCCAGATTTAAAAAAATAAAATAAAAAAGAGCTCAAACAAATATGCTCGCAAATTTCGGCAAGACGCAAAAACTGTGAGGGAACAAAAAACCTGCAAGAAGCTAATCACACATGGACTTGGAACTACTTTTTTATACTTTACAAGATCAGGTGTTTCATCACAATTAGAAATAAATACAGTTTTGCAAAAGGAACAAATAGTCAATTATTTATATTTAACAGAATTGAAAAATTGTTTTTAAAAACAAGACTTGAAAGGACTTGAAATTCCAGGTTTCAGACTTGGACCTGAACTGCTCTCTGTCCTGACTTGAGTCTTGACTCGGAGTGAGACCTACTTGAAGCAAAGCACTGGCTGCGTTTCCATTACAAAAGAGCGCGGATCGTTGTCAACATGTCGCTAATGTAAAAAAAAAAAAAAAATGTAAATTTTGCAATTTCTGTTTCCAGTAAACAGGAAACTTAAATAAAATCTCACATGAACACATTTAATCACTCAGTTATTGACTAAAAAACTCGCCGCACCGTCTTCCTCCAACTACTTCCTGTCATCTTCTTTGTGGTTTTCGCCAGTAGTAACTTTCGGTTGTTGATCATGTGACCCGTGTGATGCGAATAAAGAATTATTTTTAATTACCGCGTTTCCATTAAGTGAATTTATCTGCAAAATGTCAAATTGCACAAATTATTCTGTCAAAGGAAACACAGATAACGACTTCCTCCCACCTCTGTTAATCAGTCTTATGGTGACTTACTCCTTGAAACAGTTTTCATCACTTTCAACTTAAAACTGAGATATTCAAACTTATTTGCAATACTGAAAGCTATTATTTTACAGATGGACAAAAGCAGCTGGAATATAAAGATACGTAAATTTGTGTGAGAATTAGAGAAATAACTGTGTTCACATTAGCGAAGGCCTGCAGTGCTGGTATGTAACTAGACGTTGATGCTTTACCTTATTCATCATTTGTTTTAAAAACTGTAAGGTGAACGCTTAAGGGTGACATTTAGATGGAAGCAAACATGTAAAATTAAAGTAAAAAAAATATATATATATGTTTACATTAAATGTCAACATTGTCCCTCAAAAACTGCAGCTGTAAGGACAAAATGCCAAACTCACACAAGGTTTTTCCTTCTCTTGCAGCCGAACAGAAACAAGCTGAAGTGGTTGTTCTAGTAACGAGGCGATTTGACTGACCTCTCTCACACTTCCACCTGAGTGAAGTTAACTTCTTGACCCCATTCCTCGCGGAGATGAGAGGAGTAAGCGTCTTGGTATTGGACAGAGCAATAGATTGCTCCATAAAGATGGAGCAATTTGTAGCCCGGAGCAGTGTGTATGTGTGTGTGTGTGTAGGTGTGTATGTGTGTGTGTTGGTTTGATGTGGTGGGGGCAGAGTTTACGGACCCATAAAGTCTCGGGCGATAAAAGTCATACAATGCGCCTAAACGGCAAATAGACAGAGGCGAGTTGTTAGACGGAGCTGACGTGAGAGAACGGATTCTGTGTCTGAAGACGAACCACCTTTATTTTCTGACGCTTTCCTCACGTCTGAGTTTTCAGTTTTCTATCTTTACAGTGGTTTCTCATTTTGTTTTACATATTGAGAAAACGTGGAGATTTCTGAAAATCAGAACAGTATTTTTATATTTTGGTTCAAAACGTCTGGATCAGCAAAAGTAAACGGGCTGAATTTACTTTGTGACCCACAACAATGACTGAAATAATCTGCCAGAGGAAATAGTACTTTTTGAAATCAATATTAAAGAGAAACTTCCTTAAAACGAGCTCTTGTGTCTTGTTCAAAAGTTTCTTGTAAGTTAGATAGTCTTATTTCAAGTGTACAAAGAGTAAACCTTTTAAATAAAAAGTACAAACTAAACCAAAAACACACAAAATTTTGTGTTTTTACATTATCAACTAGTTTGTGTTGGTCTAATAGATCAAATATAAATATATTGATGTTTGTTGTTGTAATGTGAAAAAATGTGAAAACTATGTTTTTATTCAACAGATCTGTTTCTAGTTGTTAAAAAAATATACATATGGTTCTCATTTTACTCACATGAGCACAATGACTTTGAAGAAAAACATAAAAACAACAACCAGAGAGCATAATTACTATCAACGGAAAAAGTCAGCATTAAGCTTTTCATTAATATTCGGGACAGAGGTGGAGGTGGACCGGGTGTGTGGGGCGAAACACACACTCCCTCACACACACACACACACACACACACACACACACAGGGATCCCTTTCTAACCTTGAACCAGCCTTGTGCTTCCAAAACACAAAGGCAGAACATCTCGTGTGCTCACAGCCCTGAACGGAGTGATGCGGATTCTTTGTGTGCTGCATCAGCACCGTTCCAACTTCACTCCGTTAATTAAAGTGTCCTGTTCTCCTTCTGCCTTTCATGAGCAAAACTTTTCCACCGCAGGACTAACACAGAGACTAAGACTTGAAACTGAAAGTTAATCGGGACTGACTTCTTCTGGAAGAGTTTCATTGTCTGAATGTTCATCTTCATTCGAAGCCAAAGTGACTTAATTTGTTCCGAGTCTGAATCTGAGATCTGGATGACCCTCACGGGCCGATGCCGCTGATGAAATATTAATCAGTGAGGCTTCGCTGTTGAATGGAGCTGCAAATTGTGTCATAGAAGTGCTTAGCTGTTGGTGTGAGCCGGGGCTTCTCACTGAGGTTTTTCAAAGAAACCTTTTAAGAGCCAGGATAATTTTGGACCCCATTTTACCCTGGACAAAAAAACCTCAATAGTCTCAACAAAAACCTAAAGGATAGAATCTGCCTGGAATGATGAAAATGTAAGAATCCTGCTGCAACCTGAAGGAACTTCATTATAATACCCACAGATGCAGGAAAGACGAGCCCTAAAGATTTAAGGTTAGAACAGCAAGTACTACTTTAAATTCTCAATAACTAACTTCATGAGAAAAGGCTGTAGGTCATGGATTTGCTGCCACAGTTGCTACCATACTCTAGACGCACCTCGATAATAAACCACTAACATTGGACATTACACATTTTGGTTCCTCACCACTTCATGTGGTTTTACTCTAGATGAGAAGATTTACATGTGGCGTACCCCAAGGTTCAACCCTGGCCCCCCTGCTATTTAATAGCTGCATGCTCTATAATGGGTAATAATATTGGTTATCCTAACAACGCAGATGATACGACGACACCAGTGACTATGAAGACGTTCAAGCATTGAGAATATGTTTAAAAACAAGTGAAAATGTGGATATATTAGTGAGTTAGTATTATGTGTACAATGTTTAGTGTGTTAGTTGAATGTGAGAGGATGAGAAAGTACTGAGGATGTGCAAGGTTACCTGAATAAATACAAGGTTTCCCCCAGAAAACTCGCCAAGCCCAGTGGTTGGGCGCCAGGGCGGTCATTCATCCAGAGGCCCGTCGTGTTTTTGAGTTAGAAAATGTTTAAAGTTGACAGGAAATTTGAAAATATCACTTGATAATAATGTGTTATTAAAAGATTGGAAGATTAATACCTGAATACTAACTATAAAGTCTTAAAAAATGCAAACATTTGAAAAAAATAAAAATAAGCAATGCTTAGCCTGGTGGGGTCCCAAGTGAAGCCTGGTGGCCCGCCAGGCTGATAATGCACTGGCCGAAACAATGAATATGGTGGTTTCAAGGTTGCTTATGAATATGTGGGCAGGAAAAACGTGTTCAACGGAGGCCGACTGGTTGGAGAACAAAAAATCAACTGGAGGGCGCGAGAACCCACGACTTAATAACTTGTGACCATGCCTCGTTTAATTCGTGGCTATAACAATTTATGATTAAGTTGTTCCCAGAAAATCAATAAGTCATTCCCACGAGATATCAAGTCATGGCCGTGATATAGATATGTTATATAGTATTCTCTTACTGAATTGTGATTTATAAGTATTATGTACTGTAACGCATAGAAACGCCCAAACAACTAATTCACAGTTGGAGTTGCAAAATAACTATAGCTATGCAGGTATGCTGGTCTGTAATAATTGTACGTTTGTCCATTGTCCCTGTCAAAAAAATAAATGAATGAAATGAAATTCTCTTCTTCCATTTTTGTGAGACGAAGGACTACGAAGAGACGCGTGAGCGGAACCAGAAACTTCCCTGTAACACTCCTCCACAAAGTGAGGGGAATATGACAGCGATTGTGTATCTGTTCCACCGAGTCGTTAAAGTCTCCTTCTCCTTCTGGCTGTATGTGATACAGACCTTCATCGCCTCCCCTCCAGCAGCTCTGTCATTCCCCTCGCTCTGTTTCTCCCTCTCCCCTCCCTCTGGACAGCAACAACTCTTCTGTCTCCCTGAAGGTTCACTGTCAAATACCCGCTTACCTCGGCACTCTGGGCCGAGGCGCTGCGCCTCCCTGGGGTTCGCCACAAACTAGCCGGGCGCATCGCTGCGTCTTTGGGACTTTCCTGTTTTAGTCGTCTCTGTCCTTTGGGGGAAAGGAACGTTAGCGTGTTAGAGAGGAAGGCTGGGGAGATCTCTGAGCTGAACCAGAATATCACAAGAGTGAGAGAAATTAAATAAACAGAGGGGGAGGACAAGGGTACCACTGAGAATTAATATTGCTAACGCTAACCGAGGAGAAAAGACCAAGAAGTCGTAAGATTGTTATGAATTCAGTCGTTATCTCACAAATGAATCTAAATCTCACAAAATGTCCCAAAATTTAAACTGCAAAACAAAATAAAATACAAAATGTGTCTATTTCTGTACTGACATTGATCAGTTGTTGACAATCTTCAACAAGCAGAGTCAGAAAACAATCTACCGAATCAAAATGGGAAAAGTAATTGGAACGTTTATTATTGTGTTATATCATTGATTTTGTGTTGAACAAAACACAAATTAACACACACACAAAAAAATCAGAGCCTGACTACTACAACAAACTCAGAACTGAGGCTACACTAACCCAAACCCAAACACCATAAAATCAGGATAACAAATGCATGCCATTCTAGATACTGTACTTTTTTTTTTTGGTACGAATAAAAACCAATAAATAAATAAATCATCTATGCACTACTTTGTGTTGGTCTTTCACATAAAACCTTAGGAAAACAAAGTGAAGTTTTGGGCTGTGTTGTGACAAAAGGGTGAAAGGTTTGTGGTGTGTGAGGGCTTTGTGCTTATTCAGTCATGAATAACAGCAGTTAGCCAGCAGATTGATGGTTGCTGGTGAATCCCAGTTTTTCAGCTCAGTCACACTCGTCTGCTGCTGCAGCTGGACAAAAACTGCTGGTGTAACGAGGCCTTCAGGGCAGCGTTGCTTTTAGAAACTAGGCTGAGGGAGTTACTCACAGTTTGGCCTTTGGATTACTGAATTATGAAATTTAGTGGCTTGTCTACCGAGTCCAAACACAAGAAATGGAGGCAGGAAAGTGCGATCACATCGAGCGGCGGACTGTTTACTGCCACTTCAACATCATTGTGCTACGTTGAAGATATTTGGAGGAAGTAAAAAAAATAGGGTTCAGACTTTCTTAAGAGTTTTTGCCTGAGGGAGCGACACCAGAACACCGGGTTCTGTGTGTTCGTTTCAGGCTAGCGTTGAAAGTTTAATTTGTCTCTTTTCACAACAAGCGAAAATAGACGCTAGCGAAGCTGAAACAACGAGCCACTGAGAGGCACAGGAAGAATGCAGATTTGCATCCCAGCCAGTAGCGGTTCTGGAAACAGAACTGTATGCTGCTAAAAATAGGCTAGGTTGTGTTTTAAGCGCGGCTGTGTGGCCTTGGGTTGTTCAGCGCAAACAAAGATGCCTGAAATGATGGCGCTGTGTGTTTTCACAGGCAAGGAAACAGAGAGACGATTTGAGCTGAAGTATGGAACGTTTCTAAAATATATATATATTTTTACACATATGTGGGCATTGTCACTGACTTGACAGTACAGCATGAGACATATAATCTGTAAAAAAAAAAAAAAAAAAAGGCAAGTTCTTCTGCCAGAGCCAGTATTCACCGCAGCTAACAGCCTTAAACACCACAGCTTCTCCCCCGTCACCAGAGTCTGCTGTGAATGCTAAAGCTAGTTAGCATGACCGCAAATGACGACAGATAAACCGTTTTCCTGGAACGGTGAGTTGCTTCTCTGCCATTAGCAAAATTTAGCAGCCTGTACACAAAGTTGATTGACAGCAGCAAGACCATCCTCCTGGCTCTGATTGGTTGTTTCTGACCAGGACTGGCAGAAGCAGTAGCTCAGAGAGGAGCAGATTTTTTCCACACATTATCTGTCTCATATTAAAGTGTTGCAACATGGTGACACTTTTAACAAATATGTAAAAAATTTTTATTTATTTATTTTTATTAAAGTTACATGCTGCAGTTTTAAAGCTGTGGGACAGTGGAGGCAAAAACCCTGCAACTTTGACAAAGCAGGAATATGGAAGAACTACTGTAGAACTAAACGTAACGCACAAACACCCAGAAGTACGAACACGTTAAAGTTGGGTTGCTGTGCAAAATTACTGTAAATAAGAAAGTGATGTATAACAGATTAGACCATGGTTTCTTAGGTTAAACCCGTTAGGAAATGCCTCTTAATGAACCTTTGCTGAACTACCTCACAGGTTGAGCATGAGTCAGCTCATGAAGGTCATGTTTAGCCTGGGACTAGATGCTAGGTCTCACCAGACGATACATTAGCATATTTAAAAGCACTGCACAACAGCAGGGACATTTCTTTTTATTTGTGTTTAAAGGCACATTACTGAAAGATCGGGTCCTGGCTTGGATACGAAGCGTACACTGTGGCCTGTGTGTGTTGGCAGAGACCTGCTGATGCATCAGGAGTTACATTGCTTTAGTATATTCCCAGGGTTGCTATGACATCACCATCGCAGCTTTGGTTTTAATGATAGTCTGGTCATCTGAGGACGAAAGCTTCATATTCTATAGAGCTACTTGAAGCATTCAGTGTTATTAGATTATCTACATCAGTGCAAACAGAGCTTCAGAATAGAACGGATTAAACTAAGCAACATTATTATTATTAGGTCAATGCTGCTACACAAAGCAGCGCTGCAGTATATACGGCATCTCTGAGATTTAAACAGCAGAAAATGGCTCCCTTAAAGATGAATATTGATAATGACACAGATCATTCTTTACCTTTATCTTGTTTTCTGGTGATTCTACGAAATCGACAAAGATCATGGTTTTTTTTATTGCTCTACTCGTAGATCACCGTATGACTTTCAAACCACAATATCCTCTTCACATTTCTTTTAAAGTTCTTATGCTGGTGTACTGTCTTCAGAATGCTGTCTTATTATAAAGGAAGTCTGATAAACTCACCAAATGACGGCTGCGTTTCCATTACAAATCTTTGTCCATATTCCGCTAATGTCGAAAAAAAAACACACCACAATTTGGCAATTGCGGCGTTTCCATTACTTAAAAAACACAATTAAAACCACACATGGATAAGTTTGTTCACTTGATAAGTCATGAAAAATTATGGCAGCGACAGATGTAAACAGTTATGGGAGATATATTCATATTTCAGCCATACAGTTATCAGCCAATAGGAGGAGACATCGGCATCTTATTCAGGCGTTGGAGCGACATTAAATTAGGCGCCGCCTACATGGCTGCGTTTTGGGAAAATTGTAGTCGGCCATTTGACAGATTTTACACGTTCAAAAAACAGTTTTTTATGAACTAGTCGTTGATGTGAGAGCTCTGGTGGAGCCAGCGGAAAATTATCGGGAAAAAAACCAAACCAAACCTGTAAGGTTCTGTGTTTTTCCTGTGCTTAGTTTCAAGTTTTCCTGTGTATTTCGAGTTCTGTGTCCTCCGTGCTCTCCGTGTTGTCCTGTCTCCCCTTGATTGTTTCCCAGGTGTGTCTCGTCCCGTGATTAGCTCTCTCGTGTATTTAGTCCCACCTGTGTCCTGTGTTCCTCGTCGGGTTCTCGTCTAGTCATAGTCAGTCGTAAGTCATCGTCGTTGTCGTCTCGTGTTGTCCACTCGTTTGCTGTGCGCTACCTGCTTAAACCCCTGTGTTTGCTGTGCAGTACTGCCACAGTTGTGGACTGGTTTTCTCTCTGTTTCTGTTATTAAATCATCATTTATCGCTACCTGGGTCTCCGGCGTTTGCCTCATCGCCTCACCACACCCATTTCCTGACAGAAGAACCCGACCAGACTAGGTGAGGCACGCTGCATGTATGGACCCAGAGGAATTAGGAGAACTCACCTCCGCTATCCAGGAGTTCGTCCAGGCCAAGAAGCAGCCCACGGCATCCTGGAAGCGGCTGGGTGTCGCCGTACGCCTGGGTGTCCTCCTGGACTGCTTGGTTCCGCGCTTCCCCCTCCCAGAGCTGGTGGAGCTCCAGAGGGAGGTGGAGTGGGAGCGCCAAACAGCTTTCGGCGCCAGCCCAGCTACTCGCGGCCCAGCACCACCTCCAGTCCCAGCTGCGACGTCTCCGGCGTCCGGGCCTCTCGCCTCTGCGAGGCCGGCGCCGCCTCCATGCCCAGCTCCTGTTGCCGCCGTCGCGGATCAAGCTCCGCCAGCTGCCGCTGCTGCTCTTAAGCCCGCAGCGGTCCCGGCCGTCTCCAAGCCCGCAGAGGTTCCGACTGCTCTCAAGCCCGCAGCGGTTCCGGCTGCTCTCAAGCCCGGCCCGCAGCGGTTCCGGCTGCTCTCAAGCCCGGCCCGCAGCGGTTCCGGCTGCTCTCAAGCCCGCAGCGGTTCCGGCTGCTCTCAAGCCCGGCCCGCAGCGGTTCCGGCTGCTCTCAAGCCCGGCC
>CAEFZX010026729.1:0-138043 GCA_903066825.1 Alfaro cultratus
ACTTTTACTAGAGTACATTTTTGTCTGTGTATTTGTACTTTTACTTAAGTACATTTTTTGAGTACTTTATACAACACTGATTATTTGTGCCGTACTTCGTTATTAAACCACAATTTATTCATTTCTATTTGGGTCTGCTGCATTCTGCCTAACCACCTCTACACCCAAGCCACACTTTATGACAATTTTATATTTTGTTTAGCCTTTTGTTGCTGTTAAATAATTCTCAGTCCCATCTGCTTTCATTTTCTGTCACATGAATACGCAAATTTCAAGGTTTATAATGCATCACTGTTACAAAAACATTTTTATTTATTTTTTTTCCATCTTTTAAAACATCATGTTATGATTGAAACAGATCCATCACCAATTACATTGTAAATGTCTGTGTATGGCTGTTTAAAACAAATCAGGTTTTTGTTTTTTCAGTATGCCAAGAGGAAGCGTGCCGTCTCTTGGGTGTGGCAAAGATTACAGGCCAATTTGAAACTTGAACGCTATGATTTAAAATGGAATAAAATGCTTGTGGTGGTTTGTGGTTTTGTAAAAAAAATTTTTTATTATTATCAGAGTACGGATTGTGAAACAAAAAGAGGTACAATACATAAGAAAAGACATTTACCTTATTTAAGGTTGTTGGTTTTTTTTTACATTGATGTGAATAAATTACTTAAACTCTTGGAAATACAAGTTTCATTCCTATTTGTGTTAAAAGTCATAAAAGCTTTTCTTACCTTGTTTTTGTTTTTCTGGCGTAGTGAATCTTTGTTGTCACAGCATTATGTGCACCGATTTCCTTTTAGACTGAAACCCCCCAAAGAGATTCTTGTTTTTCTTGTCCTAACAAACTCCTCCTCCAGTCTCTCATTGGCTGAAAAACTCTGCTTGTGAAAAAAAAGACAAAACCAAAAGTGAAAGAAAGATTGTTCTTTTCCTTGAAACCATGTGATTTAAAAGAAACCAAGTAACATGCAAGCACATGTTTCTATATAGACACATTCCACTGGCTGGCTGAAACAGTGGCAGAATAAAGCACAAAATGGGCATTATAATGTAGAAGGGGAAAGTGGTTTTGTGTCAGAGTGATAAGGAAATAAAGTTATTTTATTCTGACACAAGTATGCAGATTTGTTTTTTACCTTTTTTCCCCCTTTTTGGGGGGATAATTAGGGGCAAAACTGTGAGTCTAAGAGATTTTTAAAGTGTGACTCAATGAATACAATTTTGTCTTATTATTAAGAATTTTAAGAGTGTAACTTCTGTTTAGCATTTGTGGTAGACTGAAAAAAATCTACATTTCCAAAACTCCTATAGGATTTTTTCTCTGCAACATCAACTTCTCAGTTAAAAGGCACAAATAGTTTTGCACCAAATGTACCTTCATACCACAGATTCTTCCTGCTGTGTCTGTGCACGCTCACTGTATCTGTTTGAACATCTTTTTTTTTTTTTAAATAAACTTTATTCAATTCAGAAAACAACAGTACAATTGTACAATAAACATAACTCAGAATGACAATAATAATAATTATAATTTGCCAGGGGGTGCATGAAATAAAGTAAGCAGACAAGAAAACGAGAGTCAAAAGTCAAAATTGTGATATGTGTGCCAGACGTTACAATGCATAACATAAAAGATAATCCAAAATTCCAAATTGTTTACAAGCCCATATTGTTGATTCTGTTTTTTTATTGGTGGAGGATTGAATTGTTAATAAATAATATTTAAGTTTGATCAGAAAAACTGAAAAATTTGGTGTTTTCTTCATAAATTTGCATTTATGTAGGTGAAATTTAGCTTTAATAATCTGTTTGAACATCTTCCAAAGTCTGCCTCTGATTGGCTTACGACGATTACCTTTTCCTCTTTAGCCAATCAGCATCACACATAACATGGAAGTAGAGATTCTTTTCCCTACTTAACTCCTGGACCCGCCCAGTTTCAGAAAGCAGGATAAGTGAAAGTTCTTATCCTTTCACTTATAAGAAAGGATAGGAACTTTCTTATAAGTGGAGAAAGTTAACTTATAAGTGACTATGTGCACATCCTTGGTTTTCGGTTTCAGAAAACCAGGTATCTGTTATCCTGAGTATCTTGTTGAATTGAACCAACCCTGTTCGGTAGTACAACTGTTGGGGAAATTCCTGAGTTTGTTCTATCGATTTGCTGAGACCTTGGACGGAAATGGAGTATTATTTTCTGGGGGAGCCTGTACATGTTAGAGAACAAATACTCTGCAGAAATCTCTATCAGCAGAGGGTGATCACACTGCGCTTAAATGTTTAATCATAACGTGTTACACCATATTCTGTAACCACTGCACATTGTGACTATAGGAGGCGCTGTTGCTGTTTTATACCACTTTGCCACATAGGCATAATAAAGACTAGAATAAGTTACTGAACTATTGCACATTTCTGAAACTGTTCTTATACCATTAATAAAATTAGACTTTTTTGCTTAAGATGAAGGAGAGAGCTAACAGAAATAGTTTGACTGAAATACTTAGTAATTTGCTATAAGAAATGGTGCTATATGCTATTTATAACTTCAGACAAGAGGGGAGGGGTGGGCCAAGGAGGACTGAGGAATTTCATTGGATAACCCCAATATTAATATACTTTTTTACCCTGAGAAACTGACAAGCTACTTGAAAACATAAAAAAGTTACATTAAAATGCAAAAGGATTATTTTTATTTTTACAAATTAAATCTTAATCTGAGATTTAATTTTCCAAATTAAATCTTAACTTTAAGTGAAACCTAAGTTTAAGTGAAACTTAAGGTTAAGTTTGCCACAATAATAAAAACAAAACACAATATTTCAATCTGGATAGACTCACACGGAGAAAAAATAGCAGTTAGAAGATTTAATGGTACAAAGTTCTTTGGCGCTCGAACCCGGTAGAAGACTTCTGAGCTGAGGATCACCAAGGGCAGGTGATCGGTTCGTACGAAGCTCAGGGTAGTCTTCCCCCCGGGTCCGAATCCTGGTGATGGAGCGAAGGAGGTGAAGGAGTCCGGAGGGAGCCTGGAGGGTGTCCGTCGGGATGAAGGTGGAGAATGGGGAGAGGGTGGGTCGAAGCGCAGCTGAAGAGCAGGAAGACCCAAGGCAGCTAGTCCTTTCTTGTATATATCATATCTTACCATACATACAGATGTGTATGAGACATGTATTGTCCTGGGAGTGTTCCTTACTTCAGACATCATCTCAACAAAGCTGACCTAATATTAGTGATTTCAAGCTGAATAGAGAAATACATTTTAATTTATTCAATGGTAAGCCAATAAAATATTACAATAAACAACATCTCTGTTTACAAATTAGATTGTTAAATGTGTGAATTAAATCATGGAAGAGTAGAATGTCCAAATTTCCTAAATATACACTTTACAAGAAACTAAAACAAAGTATGGTTGTTATCACTGGATAGATGTACAAAAGTGTTATTTATAAAGTGTACATATCAGTATGAACATAAAAACATTGATCTTATACACGTTTTTCAAGCTACTTACAAACACTTCAAATCAAAAGTGATTTCTGACCGTTGTACTTTCATAGTGTTAGCTGATAACAGATGGGCAAAAGTTAAAGACAAATAAGGAATGTTAAAGTAAAGAGACAACCAGTCTCCCATTTCTGACTGTAGATGAATCCAGATGTTTAGATTGTTGTTCTCAATGTCTACACTTTGATCTCCTCCTCCTCAGATAAACCATGTGGTGTTTTTTGGCTCGTCCTCGTTCCTCTGGTGAAGGATCCTCCACCGTAATGTCTAGCGAGGACATCCGCCGCCCTCTGGAACCTCTCTGCCTCGATGGCCGATTCCTCCTTGTGAGAAGAACAGGAAGTCACATCAGGCGTCCTCACAGACCCCCGGTCCTCCTTACGCTCCGTCCAGGTAGAGATAACTCTCCCGTTCTCTTTGGACCTAAAAGACGCGCTGCACTGGGACGGGTTGGGGGAACTCGCTGTTGGAGTCTGAACGGGTGTCTCTGTCAGAGAGCTGGTGTCAGCTTTATCTTCTTCTTCCTCTTCCTCACCTCCTGCCTGGCTGTGATTGGATACCTGCAGAGAGCTGGGGTTGTCAATCAATGCCAACACTTCAGTCATTAGAGAAGGTCCGAGGTCGACGGTGAAGGAGGCCAGGGAGTCAGAGCGAGTCAACGCGCCGCAGCCGTTGTCTGCTGGAGACGTTCTCCACACGTCGCCATCTTGAATCTGTCTATCAAGTCAAGAGACTTGAGGCAGAGTCAGGAATCCAGACTGGACACCTGGAAAGAGAAAATGAAAGCAAATGCCGGTNGCGAGTCAACGCGCCGCAGCCGTTGTCTGCTGGAGACGTTCTCCACACGTCGCCATCTTGAATCTGTCTATCAAGTCGAGAGACTCGAGGCAGAGTCAGGAATCCAGACTGGACACCTGGAAAGAGAAAATGAAAGCAAATCCTGGTTTAAGCTTGTATTTAGATTAAAGGATTAATTTTTCAATGCAAACTCAATTTAAAGAAAACGTGTTAAATAGAGCCAGGTTAGTTTAAATCATATTTCTCTGACCGGTTCCAGTTTGTCCGTACTATGGTAACTCTTCCTCATGCAACATGAGTTAATTTTTGAGAACCACAAGGTTTAGTGCTCTGGCCAATTTACCTTCACACCTGTCTTTTAATATAAGACATAAAAAATGTTCACATCTTTGGACCTGAGGACCTTAGAATGAGACAAGTTAGGCAGTCAAATACGATGGATGGGATTAATTTAAGACAAATAACTTGGTGTCACAGTGGGGCGACATGAATAAACACCAGATGGCATCTTTAACAAAAATTTAATTTTAGGTCCTGAGGTAGATAGAAAACAATGTGTGTGTTGCCCTTTAGCCTCCTGTACACCTTTGGTATTTGTCTTCAGTCAGCACATCCTGGTTTAATCCCATAATAGAAATGTTTCAAGATAACCTTTTATGACTTGGTCATGATTATTCTTCCCACAAGCGTTGTAGAAAGCTTCCAGACTTGATTATCTTATTTCCTTATGATCCGTTTGTCCAAACTTTCCCTAAAGAAGAGATTATATTTCTACAGTTTAGCTTCCCCCCATAGTTTACTTTTTAAGTAAAGTATATATATATTCTTTTTGTGATAAGTGTGAATTTAAAAAATCTCTGTTTTATTCTAAAGAACATAATTACAGAACACATAAACTGTATTTTAGTCAAGAAACAAAGTACAGTACTCCTTCCTGAAATAAGTCAGAATGATAATAATTAGGCCACCCTTTCAGCATCAGGACAAGCTTATCAGTATAACAAAGTTATTTCTAAGCTACATGTTTATTTAAAAAAAATTAAAATCCTGTTAAAATTTTTGGGACACCTTTTTTCTAAAGAATGACTAGAAATGGAGGTCAACTCAGCACATTCATAAGAAGATTGGCTGAAAACTGAAATTGAAAATTGGACCACATTTAATGTATTTTTATTAGATCAGTAGTACATATCCTGTTAAGTGAAACATTTTTTAACAGGAAGGCATTAAACACCACCTCTATTAATGTGTACATTGTTATAGTGTTTATGCAAACATACAATCTTAGAGGAACCATTGAGACTAAAGGCTTCATTCACTCCAGTTCAGTTCATTGTGCAGCTTTAGTAGATCACCTCCTCTGGCTGGAAGAGTTTCAAGTTTAAGTTTATGCAAGCTGGGTGGAGAACCATATCTGACTTCCTGTTAGTACTGGGTAGTAGTGAGTTTTGTTTTGTGGAGCTCTGATTGGTAGTCTGTACATATAAACAGAAATATGTAAAGCATTGTCTCCTCTTATTTGACCCAGAAATTAATAAGTAAATGTGACAACCATTAACATTAAGAGTAGCTATTTTATGAATGTCATAAAATAGAAAAAGAAACTATTTGGATTTTTGCTCAGCAGTGCAGCTGTCTGACCAGAAGGTGGCGGTATAAACCAAGAGTTTAGAGGTTTCCCACTGTGTCATCCTGACGGGGCTAAACTCGCAGGTTTCAACATCACAACTGTCTGGTCATAAATAATAAATATTTCAGATAGATATCACACTACTTAAAGATAGTAGGACAACAATAACTTTATGAAGGAAATCTCAAATTACCAAATTCACATAAATGCCATCAAATAATAATGTCACATATGAACAGTTAAAGGTAAACATGGGTGTAAATGAAACCCAGTTAATATAAAACATAATTAAAAAAAACCCACAATTATCCCCAAGATCTCTGCCTCTCTCTGTCTGTCCGATTGGGCAAATTCCTTTTGAGTTGGATAAGAAACTGGGAAAGGGGGCGAGGGGATTTCCATTCCCAAACACAGCTGGCCGACAGGCTCTGATTGGAGAGCAGATGCAACAAATGTTGGGTTTGTGCTCATTTTCTCAGGCCCACACACACAAACACGAGAAATGACAGGAAATACCCGGTGAGTTTCTCTGCTCAGCGGAACGGTGTTTGTGTTTGTCGGTCTAATCGAGTGCAGGTGTTGCCAAGGTGAATCCAGATGAGTCAGAAGAAGCTGGGATGTTTGCTGGTTGTCTTGGAGGAATGTGGGGGAAAGATGTAAAACAAAACGAAGGAGGTGTTTGTGTTTCCTGACTTTTATAGTTCTGTTTGCACCAAGGTGGTGATGAGTTAGATTTGCTGTGTGTTAAAACACTCTTACAATCTCATAGCTCAGTACTTTGAAAAAGTATTCATAGCTCTTTGGCTTTTTCACATTTTCTCCCACGACTTCTACAGACTATCAGCTACAAACTGACACCAGTTCAAAAAACACTTATTTATGCAGTAAGAGGAAAATACTAAGTATTATATAAATAAAAACCTTAAAGTGTGGCTTGCAATTTAGAAAAGTTCAAAACAGCATCCCAAGTTCTCACAAAGCATGACTTAATGCATAAATTTCCTGCGACTGACTGCTAACTTTTCGAGACATGGCCGTCCACCTAAACGTCCAGGTGGGGGAAGGAAAAAAATAATCAGAGAATCAGCAAAGAGGTCCATGGTAAATGTGAATGCACTGACAGCCACGTAGCAGATAAAGCAAACATGTAGAGGAAGGTGATCTGGAGATATGAGACAAAAACAGAACCATGTGAACTACATGAAAAACACTGAAACTGAACCACTCCCTGAACACACTATTGTGATATTGAAATTTGGAAGTGGATTATACTGTGAGTGAGCTTTTCATTAGCAGGTCCATGGTGGTTGATTGGAAATGGATGGAGCTAAATGTAACGAAATGCTGGAAGAAAACCTGTTGGAGGCTGAAAAAGACTTGAGACTGAGACGAAGGTTCACCTTCCAGCAGCACACCGATCCTAACGAGAGCCTTGTTTTAGATTGGCCTAGCCAAAGTCCAGGCCTAAATCCAATGGATAATCGGTGACAAGACTTGAAAATTACTATTCAAAGATTGTCTTCACCCAACCGGATTGAGCAAAGATTCATTGAAAACGTTCAAGTGGTGTGAATACTTTGGTAAGCTATATGTCTTTTCAGCATCTCTGTGTTTTTCTTGTACATTTTTATGCACAATGTCTTATCAGTTGCTTTCACAAGAAGCATTGCTGCCTTTCAGAGAATCAGTTGTTCATTATTATTTCCACTGTCTTTAATAACTAACACCTGTAGGTTGTAATCACTGCTGAAGAAAATGTCAAAAGTCCTCCTGAAAGTTGATGCCAACTTAAGACTGTAAAAGGTTTGGCCTGACTTGCTCTGACAGTGTTCAGAATCTGACCGATCACTTTCTTTCACTTACCTGTGACGACCCATTTCATTAATCTTGATTTATTTGTTATGAAATAATCCGTGACGGTGAGGATCATGCTTCCTCGTCTACTAAAACTATCATGTTTGAGTATGATCTCAACTTTTAAAGTATCTCTGCTCACTTTTAATGAAGATAATCCCCCTCTGTAAGATCCTTAACACCAATCCCTTGCTGTCACGGATTATCTGTCTTATCTCACCATATGTGCAGAAGGAGTCATCCGCTGAGCCCATGGAGTTGGGGAACAGCGCCCTCTGCAGGCATCCATTCACAGAGTCTATGTTCAACTGAGGCAAGGAGATGGCGTTTTTAATGATGGGTGAGATGTCCGGAGGCGGGGACGACAGATCCCGGGAGCCGCCCCGGGGCCGCGGCACAGAGGTCCTCCGCACGTGGCGGAAGGTGCGCGTGAAGAAGCCGGTGGACTTGGAGCTGCTCGCCGAGTCCGGGCTCCCCGGCTCCCTGATGCCGCCGTAGTTGCTGAGGAAGGACGTGTCGCCGAACACGTCGCCGCCGCGGCCCACGTGCATGGTGTGTCGGAAGTCCCCGAGCGGGGGGCTGATCATGTCCACCGAGAGGTCGCTCTTGAAACGACGTTTCCCCTGAGAGCCAGACACCAGGCCTTTGATTCCTGGCAGCTTTCCCAGACTCATGGTGGAAGGAAAAGTTGCGTGATGTCCCTTTTAAAATGACTGATAAAGTCTTGAGTTTGAGTTCATGTCAGTCAAGTTTAGAAAATCTTCGGCTCCACTGTAAAACCAGAGAGAAAGACACCAAATCAGTCAAGGACAGAAAGCATAAATGTTCAGCTGTTCAAATATTAAATCCATTCTTCATACATTCACTGCCCGCTGCTTCTCTTTATGATTCGCGCCCTGGGATGCCAGCACAGCCACTCTGTCTGCTTATATGCTTTTCTTTCTTCCCTGCACATCTTTCCCAAACAACCCAACTCCCTTTTCTCCTGCTCAGCAGCAGCTTTCAGACACGACAGCCTAACAAAGAGGAGAAATTACAAGGCCGCGCTGGGTCTCCTCTGGTTACCACAGTCCGTGCGGTTGGAGAGTTGTGGTCCTTCAGGGCACCGGGTATATTTGGTTCAGTGGATGGCTGCCCAGACATACACAATCCAACCACATGTGTACATACACTGAAAGCTTGCTGTGCGATGAAGGCAATAAAAAAAGACTTGCGTTTACTCTTAATTCTATATTTTGTAGACATCGGGAATTGATCTCAGTTGGAGCTCGCCGCCTTAAGAGGATCACCTCCCCAGGAAACCATACAAAGCTACAACGTGCGCGGCCTTTTACCCAAACCTACGAAAGTTTCTTGTGGTTAAACTTCATCTTCAGGAGACGGGCCAGCTTTCTTGCTGAAAGTTAAGCAACTCTTAAGAGAAAATGTAAAGAATCTTACAAAGTGCAACGCAGTTTTGTCTCCTTACCCTTATCTTATTAACCTACAAACATTTTATACGTTGTTTCTTTCCTTGTACGATTACAGCATGGTTGAAATTTCCTACAAAAAATAAATAGTTCCTTACTGTAAGTGAGGCCTGATCACAAAGTCCAGCAAGACCTTCAGTGTCTTTCTGTCAGACCAAGGTGAAAAGGCAGGGGTCCATAGTCACATGCTGAAAAGGTTTATCCATGTGTGGCACCATGCAGTCTGTCAGGACATCCTGTCGCTTCTCTTCTCAGTCCACCGCTTCCTCTGCACCAAAGATCCAAACCCGCGCCGAATCAAAACCGTCACAGAAGAATTTGGACGTGCCGTCGTAAAGCGTTTAAATCCAGGAACTGTTTTGTCTGCATCGTCCTGGAAGGACGGCAAAACTCCCCCCAGGATTGTTCGGTGGCCTGGATTAGCTGCTAATCCTCTCTGTGTGTCTCCCCTCCCTGCCCCGACTCCCTCGATCGGTGGCTGGCTTCTTCAATCCACTTAGTCCCTCAGAGTTTTCCAGGTGGCGGCGGGGGGCCTCTGTTTTCATTTAGTTCACATTAGGAAGGCTAAAGACCAGAGAGAGAAAAGGAGAGAGCAGTCAGTGGTTTATCTGGGCGAAGGCAAGGAGCATTCAGGCAAATTTAAAAACATTAGGAAACTTTGGTCTGATTGATGCTTTTTCACTGTAAAAACAAACCTGACAGTATAAGAGGCTTAAGTTGGGGTCTCTTGCCAGATTTCATAATGTTACATATTTTACAATTATTTAACCAGTGAGAGAGGTGGTCAACAAAACAGTTACTTGATGCAGCACCTTTTGAGTTTCTTACCTATAAGGACTCACTTCTCCTGATGTACATTTTGAATGTTTCTGTGTATTCAATCCAAAGGCCCTGCTGTTTTGTTATTCCTGGTCAATGTTTTTCCTGGAGAAATGAAAATAAGGAAACGGTGCTAAGCTCCAAACACGTGACCTGTCCAGGACACGGCCACAGTTGGATTAACGTCTCACGGTGCTGGAATTTACAAGCCGGAGATGCAACCCGCTCGATCTTTAAATTGTGATGCAACAACTTTTAAATCCTCTTGCAGGACTTTTAATTGATCAGCTTTTTCTATTGTTTTAGGGATGTCCCTATGTCTTTAAGTATACTATTGGTAAAGGAGAAGTTGCAAGTACTCCACTTACGCATTGACACCCAATACGTAATGGTCTGCTGCATCATTGTATAAGTCCCTAAGCAGAGATGCACCACAAAAATTAATTTTTTGACTTCAATCTGTTCATTCCCAGCTGGAAACTCAATAATTAAATTGTCCTCCAATCAGTAAACACAACTATAATCGCTGAAAAATTGTGATCTCAACAACCCCTTTTAGTATGAAGTGAAATGATTATGGTGTGAAATCAAAGGTAGCTATTTTAAGTACAGTAAGATGTCCAAAAATCTGAGAAGTAAGAAGATATTCAACAGCAAACTGTTTTGTACCCAATTTTTACCCAAATTTAAACTTCTGTTGACATTATAACAGACATTTGCAGTTTAGAGGAAAGTCTGTTGTCACGGCACAATGAATAGGTTGAGCACGGTTCAGACCAGGCTGTGCTGCATGCCAAGACGTTGGATTGCAGAGGCAATCAAGGAGCCACTGAAATGCAATAATTGATTGCATTATTTTGCATGATAATGAAAGAAATACATAATAAAATCAACTGATTGCAGAGTGAATATATGCATCGGCTGCTTCACATACAGCGAACAACCGGCCTCACATGGTGGAATAAAAAGAGAAGTAGAAACAAGAGGAAGATAATTAGTCATTCAAAGCAATTCACACTTTTGAGAGGCTGAACTGTTTATACCTACTGTTTCATTTAATTCTTTGTAGCCTACTGTAATTTTTTTCCCCATTTTAATCCCACTTTGTCATCATGAGCCTTAATTTTCCACCACGAAATAGGGAGAAATGCACCGGAAGATAATCAATTATTGATCACTTCCATTGAGGTTTGGGGGGAACAAAAAGCACCTGTGCTGATTGTTAACTAAAAAATTATATAAGTGCAAAAAAGTTAGTCGTCTTTTAACCTGATATTTTTGCTACAGCTGCAGTAGTGGATCTCAGGTCACCATGAGCCGATTGAAAAAATAAATCCATCCGCAGAGTGCTGGGAAGCTCTGACGCTAAGCGGACATGTGCTGTATCAATCACCTCATCAGTCGATTTGGCTGATCGGCTGACTGTCTGCCGGAAATATCTTTCCGACTGTGAGGCCTGGAAAGCACAGGAAGGTTCAATCTTCAGTCTGTCAGAGAAATCAGGAGTTTACGGCGTTGTTGACCGAGTGAGGTCAGACTGATGAGTCCCAGCTGATCTGGAGGATTGAAACGTCGCACAGCAGGAACTCCAGGTGAATCCATGGAAACCTGGACGTTATCCATCTGAACTAAACAATACCAAACATAACAATTGTAAAATTGTAGACTGACATAGTTCAATCACTATGAACATTTTCAATTGAAACTGTTTTATAGGGTCAGTATTATGTGAAATCCACACCCTGGTGGACCTAGCCCCGCCTTCAAGGACGAAGCTGCAGCCTTACGGGTGCAGTTTTTGGACTTTTGCCTTACAGAGCAGCCCTCCCCTGCAACTCCCCCACTGCGCTCCTTCAGACTAGCTAGCAGCAATTAGCAAACACCTGGTGGAACTAGGCTCCGCTGAGTTCATTAAAGGAGCTACTTTTTATTGAAACGCTGGTAAAAACACTGCTAACAGATTAATAGAGGAGTGCTTTTGTGATGAATTCCTGAAGGTGGAGTTTCAGAAAAAGCAGGAGATTTTAAAGAGACAGAGGCCAATTTCAAATTTCTTTAAAGTCATATTTTATCTGCACAACATTTTTATAGCAACTGAAGTTAACATAGTTACATGATAGCGCTATAAAATCCAAACTTTATCCTTTAGAAAGGCTAAAGTCACCTGAAACAGTGTGCATCTGAGTATCATGTAAGCTTCCTCTTCTCTAAGGATTTATTTAAAACTCCAACAAGCTCAGGAATATGAAAAAAGTTTCCTATTTCCTGTGGAGTACATTTTTAGGCTACATTTAAGAGAATATAACTTGTAATTCACAGGTTTTTTAACAACTTAATTGACTGGTTCTCACTTTCTACTCTCTGTTCCAAATTCCTCTCCCCTCATTTCAGCTTTCCGTGTGACTTTTCTCCTTCCCAGGTCATTTTGTGTGCAGTAAAACTTAACCATAAGTGCTCCTTTAAACTGCAAAACCAGCACATTAATTCACTTTGGGAACTTCATTCCCCAAATTGGTCGTGTTAGAAACACAGAGAAAGTCATTAAAATCTGTCAGACATGGCGTTTATCTCCAAACTGTACCTGCAGGCGCCCCGTAAACTAACCTCAGAGCAGACATGGAGGTCGGAGGCCATGATGGCAAAGGCATGCAAATAAACTATCTGACATTTCTACCTTCTAACATGTGCTTCTACTTCCTTTTCTTTTAATCTGTACCTTAAATCAGACTTGCTTTGTTTCTGTTTTCCTCTCAGGCACACACACAGTCAGTCAAACATACTTCCCTTTTCATGCGTTTTTCTTCTGCTGCAAACGAACTTACTGCTTTAAGCAAACGTCCGGCACTACGGAACCAGAAACAGCAGAACAGAGCGCTGTTGATATTTGTGGGTTTGCCCAGGCATCTCAGTGAGGACCGCACAAACAGATGCGGGTCACCGCTGCCGTCGTCCAGCTCCGGCCCGTTTGCTCTGGTCCGACTGGAGGCACGGCACCAGCTAGCTGTGGCTGAGGTCAGAATGCCCTGAGCGTTATGCAGAGCTCAAAAGTACAGCAGTTTATAGGGATCTGCTGCTCCGATGTGGCGATGCATTTTTTCTGTCCGCCCTCAGGCTTATAAAAACACTTGACATATGGCTCCAGACTGGATATATTTAAATGTCTCTACCGTACAGAGATTGAAATTTATGCCTTTTTGTTTTGGAAAAGAGCTCAGACAGATTTTATGGAGTGTCTGTTAAAGGGGCTGTGTTATGTGTTTTCCAGCCAGATAGTATCAATTTATACCACAATCGGGTGGGTATGTTACCTTCAATTGTTATAAAAATGTCTTAAAATAAATTTGACTTTGTAATTTGATACCTTGAAATTGGGCCTCTGTCTTTTTAAGAAGCTCCTGCTCTTTCTGAATCTCTGCCTTCAGGAAGCCATCACAACATGGCTCCTCTATGAATCTTTTAACAATGATTTTACCAGCATTGCTCTGAGAAGTAGTTCCTATAATGAGCTCAGCAGATGCGCAGCTCCACCAGGTGTTTGCTAATTGCTGCTGGCTAGTCTGAAGGAGCTGAGTGGAGGAAGTTGTAATCAACAGGGTTATTTTTTCCACAATGCATCAAGTTTTGCATATAAATGTGTAGTCAGGCATGTAGGCATTTATTTTTTGATATTTATTACCATCAGAGGAAAGGGATCTGAATACAAATCACAATCTTCTTTTCTGATTGCTATCTTTCAAATTAAAAAAAATATAGACTTTTTCACATCACATTCTAATAAAATACGCTGAGATTTGAGGTTGTAAAGTGACAAAATATGAAAACGTTCAACAGGTGTAAAGTGTTTTTCAAATCGCTGCGCCTGTGACAAATTTCAGATATCAGTCTCTCTATCCGGAGCAACACCCGCTTCACGCTGCAAAGCACCAGAAAGTGACTTGACACGTGCATCGGATCGGAACTGGCACTGTAAATGAACTTCCTGTTTCCTTCCCTTCGCGCTTTTCTTGATGGTCTGCCGAGTCAACAAAATAGTTCACAAGACAAAAAGGTTAAAAAAAAAATTTCTAGACTCCCATGGAGATTTTTCTTATCATACTGTAAAGAAAGCAGAGCAGGAAAGAAAAGCAAACATGTCAGACTTTACAGGGAGGCTCATAGCTGTGCAATCGTTCGCTGGTTTCACAAGTTCTTCTTCTTAATGCGTGAGGGGGTCGGTCAACAAACCACAAGGGGGGGAAAAGGTCAAACATGAGTGAAGTGCAAACATTTCTAAGCTCTTTTAAAAACTCGGAAGAACAAAGAGGTCGTCTAAACTTCCACCCTGCAAACACAAGAGGTGCAGCAAAGATAAACCTGGATCTTCTAAAGGGTTTTTGTAAAGTCTACGCCCAAAAGCAAAAGAGATGCATTAAACTAGTGCAGTACAGCCGACATATTGAGCCAAAACTTTGGACTGTCAGGTAGAAGAATTAAAGGCCATGCTCTTTAATTCATGCTTTTGAATTTAAGAACATTAAAGCATTTATTTTGCAGTTTAGATAAAATTCTAATTTACTTAGTTTAAATACTTTATTGCTTTCGTGATAAATTCATCTTATTTAAGTTTTAACCTTGTAGCTGTTTTGTGTGTGTCAACATTAAGCAACGTTGAAGTTTAAGACTGTACTTTCGAGGGAAATGTATAAAAATCTGTCCTTTCTTCTTAGTCACTCTTCATAATGGACACAGGAGAACGTGGCATTGGAGCAAAGATAGAGTTGAATTAATCTTAAATCTTGAAGTAGAGACAAGAACACTCACTCATATCCACAGTCAGAAACTATAAGGAAGTCTAAATGAACTGGAAGCATAAAAACAAGACAGAAGGTGGCAAAGAGTGATTAGACGCTACCTAGATGCCAACTGATTTATCTGGGAGTGATTTAAAAGTATTTTTCTGTCACAAACAAACACATGGAGTTTGTTACAATCTGCACTGACTAAGATTAATATTTTTTTGCGAGCAACATTGACACAAATGATGCATATATGGAAATCTTCATCTTATCTTCTGTTTGTTTCTATGTTTCTTGTCGGTGCGGAGAAAAGTGAGCTGCCTGGTTGTAGATTTCTATATCTAATACCAAACTTCTCATTGCATCTCAAATTACAACAGGATTCAGTCCTGTTGTAATTTCGAACTCTAAAAAACACCAAGAGAGTTTCAATTTACAAATGCGGTGATTCAGCCAGTAAACAGAAAATTACTCTTTATTAGGTCTTCAAGTGGGACAATTATCCAAAATGTTAGACTTTGGAAATCTGACACCAAATCGACCCTCTTTTTTGGTCATCAGACCCTATATCCTATAGTTAACTAATGGGGTGAGAATAAAGCGGGGAGTAACCAGAGAAATGCATGGGGAGACTCTGGCCAGGATTTCAATCAAAGACAGAAAGTGAGGCAGCAGGTCTTAATGTCAGCTCTGATTTTTGATTGGCATCTTGGTAGAATAGTTCTAAAAAACACAAACAGATATTTACCTGCTCCAGCGTATCCTTAACCTGATGTTTATCAAAGACGATTTTTGGGTTTTATGTCCATTGTGCCCTGGTTTATGTATTTTGCTTCCTGCAACATTCCTCAATCGTTTACTTCTCATAATTCATCCTGTATTTAGTTCTTCTATTCTAATTTTCTGTTCTCTCATCACCTTGTTTTCCTCTGTTCACCTCCACTGGCATCTCATTCACTGATATTTGTCCTCTTGCAGCAGCTTACACACAACGCTAACAGGAGCCCACTTGAATATGAAGTTCAGCTGAATTATTTATAACATCATATCAGTGGTGCTTCAGAAGCTTAGATAAATTAATGTTTTTATCTCAAAAGCAGAATCGTGGCCAGGTTAGCTGACCAATTATCCATAGCTACGGATCTTGTGCACGTGTGTGTGCGTGTGCGTGTGTGTGTGTGTGTGTGTGTGTGTGTGTGTGTGTGTGTGTGTGTGTGTGTGTGTGTGTGTGTTTTCAATGGAGAAAAGTGAGCTCCCTGGTTGTAGATTTCTACATCTAATACCTTACTTGTAATTTTATAAAACAAGAATCACAATCAAGATCAATGTGATGTTCCAAAAATAAAAAGACTTAATATTGTAACACCAAAACCACACAACTTATTGCTGCTTGTTTTGTGGTGCAAGTTTAGTCTGAGGTTGCGGCATGAATTTCAAATTTCATACAGAATTTTAAAAAACTAGCATTAGCATGATTGATTGACAGTTTGGTCTTAGCTGCTACTGATTTCGTTGCTCTGTTATTTATGCACACATATGGACTCGAGCGTGTTCTTGCAGAGTAAGGGCGAACTCTTCCTGCACAACATCCTGCAGATGACTTTTTAACCTCTGAAATTACAGTCAGTTTCTGTTCAATCCTACCTTAAATATCTCGGATCGTGACTCTCCGCGCAGTGATCACTTCCCCATCTGTTATCTTTGTCCTCCTGCTGGGTTTGCGGTCTGAGCCACGAGTTCGGACCCGAACTTTGCACTGAAACAGAGCCGCAGTGGAGCAACTCCGCTGCTGCTGACAAGCTGGAAGAGGATGGAAAGAAGAGAAGAGGAGAAGGAGGCAGAGGGGGAGGAAGAGGTGGTGGAGGGTGGACCCTATGAAACCTCAGTGACTGCATATTAATGAAGGTTAGGTTTGCATGTTAAAGGGGCAGTGTTATGTGTTTTCCTGCACATATTGATTGTGCTATAAGTTTCATGTTATAGCACAATCAAGTAATTATGTTACCTTCATTTATAAAAATGCTATATATTTCAAATATGACTTAAAATAAGTTTTACTTCGTAAGTTAAGGCCTTGAAATTGGGTCTCTGTCTCATTAAAAACTTCTTCTCGTTCTGAAACTCCGCCTTCAGGAAGTTGCCACAACCTCTATTATCCCTTTAACAACGTTTTTACCAGAGTTACACTAAGAAGTAGCTTTTAGATGCACAGTTCCACCAGGTGTTTGCTAATTGCTGCTGGCTAGTCTGAAGGAGCTGAGCGGGGGAGACGCAGGGGAGGGCTGCTCTATGAGGCGGAAGATCTGAAGCTTGGAAACAGAGCTGCGTCTAGCAGGCGGAGTTAGGTCCAACCAGGCATTTTGCACAGCTGAATGGTTGCCGTGGAGATTAAACGATTACTCAAACACGCATGAAAGAATCAAGGCAACGCTCCACGTATGTTTTTGATGATATAATAACTTTATAACATGATGCAAAACTCAAAAAGTCGATTTTATATATGACACTGCTGTATTTTATTCCAATTAATCTTTTAAATGATGAAAACAAATGTTACATTCTGACTATTCTGGTTCATGCTGACAATATTTGTCCATTTGTATGTTAATAATAAAATGAAAGCCCATAACAGACTCGATAAAGCCAGAATATCAGCATGTATTCAACATGTTGCTTTAGTAGCTCTCAGAGAGAGAACAAGTTTTGCTGTATTTGGATTTCTTTTGAGCATAAAATGTCCCTGAAATAGCAACAAGCTGTTTAATATCTTTTCAAAGAAAGTGGCATGTAAACATTTTCCCTGACAAACACAGCTGGGATGTGGTTTTCATTAGCCTTTGCTAGAAAGAATGAAGTTTAGCATTAGCGCATTTACTGAGCTGGAAAAAGCTCTATCCAAACTTCAAACCTGGCTCTAAACTACAACTGCTTATGTAACAGTCCTCAACTTTTACAAAGTTTGAATATTCATTCAGAATATAATCTGCTCAAATACTTCGACTTAAAGTTCTCTACTAGACACAACACAGAACAAAGGAGCAGAGCTAACAGCTAACCAAAACAACACCTTCAGCTAACTTTTCCAAAAGAAAGTAGCTCAGATTGATAGAATTTAGCAATTATTGAACATTATATTTACAAACTAATACAGTTTATCACAGTTTAAACACTTTTAATTGCTAAAATGTAACACCATACAAAGTTATTTTTTGCTTTGTACAAAAACTTTCTGTTTTACTAAAATGTAGCCGTCCAAACAACAGAAGATACTTCAGAACCATAACAGCGTATCACTCTGAGGTTATCACAGGAGGCAAAGTGCTGAAGAATCACATTCTCATGTCAGGCTGAGGCCTCCAATAATAAACCGCTGTGACTTACCACACCGCTCTGTTTGTGTGTGGTTGGGCTCATGGTCTCATCTAAAAATGGGTTTTGTTTTGCCATTGTGTTTTTTTTTATTCTTTCTCTCTTCTTGCTCGTTTGTTTAGTGTAAAAACTCTCTCTGTGTCTGAACTGGTGATTTTATTTCCTCTCTGGGAATGAAGTGACTCTTTTAATCAATCACCAGACATTGTCCCTGACCTTTAACCTGCTCCTTAAGCATGATACCCTCAGTATTACACAGGTGGTCATATAATGTTTGGACAAAAACAATTTCTCTTCACCATGGTTATGTAGTATACTTACTTACTATACTTTCAAAAGTATTCATACCAACTTTTACACATTTTGTCATGTTACAGCCACAAACTGTGATGTATTTTATTGAGATTTTTTTAATGGCAGATCAACACCAGATGAAGCAGAACCTTCTCTGTCCAACTCATCTGTCCCTTGTGAAAAAGAAGCATCATGATCAGTGTTAGTTTCTGCCACACATTGTGTTTTACATGTCGACCTATTATGCAAAATTTATTTTCTGCCCGTTTTTATACTTCTATTTGAGTCTGAACAGCATCACAAACAGCCCAACCACTTTAGAAAATAACATAATAATATGTAAAGATTACATAAATGTGCATCTGTTTGAAGCCATTGTCATGTGTGAGGAGCAATTTATGTAGATTTAAAGTGACAAGAGGCCCCAAAACAGAATTAAGCAATCTAAGGTCTCATAATAGTTCACCTTTAAGAGACAGACTGCTTACTTGGTGTTGGTTTATCACATACAATCCTAGTGAAATACAATGAAATTTGAGGTGGAGCCTGAAAAAATGAAAGAAGTTCAAAGAAGATGAATACATTATTACACGTTTTTGACTCATTATGTTTTCTCATATGCATTCCCAGTTCTCTAGACACATACATAAACTATCCTGCATTCAAGTTAAACTTTGCTAAAAGTTACAGTTTGCTTTGTCAAAGATATTTTCTATTAGGCAGAAACATTCAGAAGAAAAGAAAAAACCCAGCTCTTCACATCCTCAAGATTTCTGGGATTAGGTTTCGTCCAGCCTGCCGATTCACTTATACGCACTGAGAGAAGACTTAACGCCAGCGCCGGCTGTTGCAACCTGAGAAATAATCTTTTAAAAGTTTCAAGATTCCTCCGGACGAGCCAGATCCCAGAGGTTCGAGCCAGCTGGGAGAAACTGATATCTTGTGACATGTGTGAGAGAAAAAAAAGGAGCATGCTAAAACCCCTGGGGGAGCCTGGATCGACTGAGAGTCGAGGTGGAAAACGAAGGGAAAGAGAGTGGAGGATGCTGGGAGATGAGGATGACAGCTCTCTGTGTGAGAAGAAAAAGGAGAAGCAGATGTGATGAGGAGGGGAGAGGGGGTGTGATGATGAAGGCAGACGTCGTCTGAGATGGGAAACATTTGTCCCGTCGAAAAGCATCAGATGGCCTCTGATGAGCAGGGAGGGTAAAAAACAACAAGGAGACGATAACAGGAAGTCAGGCGGCGCAATCTATCATCCTCAAAACATCTCTGTGAAGATCTGTGAGGAATAATATTTTTGTCCTTGTTGCTTATTTTAGGCATGCTTGTAATAAGATCCAGTGAGGATTAAGAGGAGGACCACCCTACCCAAACACAAAGCTGAAGAGGAGGAGGAGGAAGAGGAGGGGGGGGCAAACAGAGCAGGCGAGGAAACGGGCGGAGAGGAGGAGGTCCAGTTAAACAGGATGAAGAGTTTCAGCCAGGAGTTTCTTCCCCAGGAAATGACTTTCCCACAAATCAGACGCCCGGCCAAGAAACCTCCACTTCTTCTTAAGCTACAACCTGTTTAGCAATATTATTTTTGATGTTTTTACTGACGCTTTAATACAGTGATTATGGGTTGTAAAGCATAAAAACAAATCAATGATAGATTTTAAAGTGTTTCTCCATCTCTCAGTCAGTTATCTTCCAGCTGCTCTGAAGGAGGAAAAACAGCATCGCCATTCATAATGACTCTTAAAAGTACCTTAAAAATAGTGGATTTGCTTTATCAGGCCTCTGGTGAAAGTAAATTAAACATTTAAGGATTCCGTTGGGTCTCAAGTTGTGCATCTTAAGTTTCTAAAAGCAGATTTTTGCTTCTGTTAAACAGAGACCGAGACAAGAGTCGCTTCTTGTTTTCCTTTGGAAGAGAAAGCCATTGTTTGTTCATACAGTCGCTGATGTCAAGCTGGATGTGGAGACAGTTTAGGGACCAAATAATGAATAGGTGTGGCAACAACAACAAAAACTAAACAAAGAGTAACCCTCATCCCCGACTTCAATATCTCTGTACCTCTGGTGCTTCATTGTTTTATGAACTCGGTGTTCTGTTAACTCCAGTCAGACCAAGAAACCCAAATTACAGCAGGACTGGACTCAGCAGTAGGTGAAGCTGCTGCTCAGTCCACATTTTTCCATTTAAGCTCTGAATGCAGCAACTAACTCCTAAATATGCACCCTGGCATTCTTCAAGAGAGCTCTGCTTATCGTGGTCGTCGGTCTCTGCAAGCCGACATTTAGCTGGCGGTTTGTGAAGGAGCATTTTTAACGCCGCGCGTCTGGAAAGTGATGTGCAGCAGTTGGTAAAGTCTGCGTCTCTGGTTCCAGAGTCTGCGCTGCACCCTGTAATTCAGCCGCCAGCGTGAACCTCGCTGCCCTGGAAGGGAGCGCGACGGGAAGCGGAGCAGGCCCGGCTGCTGTTTTCCACCACACACAATAACGCTTGTCTGAGTCGATGTTCCTGAATGTGAAAAGTACAGCCTTCGGAGAGCATGATGGGACAGTAATGACGGATGGATTCTCCCACCAACCGTGTCCTGGAGCTGGTAGAAGGTTTAATTCTGCACTATATTATCTCTCCTGCAGTGTTCAGTATGTTTTATTTAACACGGGTCATTTTTAAAATTTATTTTTATTGTAGCGCCTAAGAACAGCCGTAACCACAGTATGATTTAAGGTGGTTGTAAATATGCAAACAGACCCACACAGGATGAGGGTTTCTAAAGACTGGCCACACAAGCAAAAAAAAAATATATATATATATCTATATATATATAGATATATATATTCCAGGACATTTGGTTCTGGGTCAATACTTACTGATACTTTAACTTTAACTGATGTAACCAGTTAAGAGTCATTTAATGCTTCATTAAAACTGTTTCCATAAAAAACGTTTCAGTTTTCCTTTTTACTTTAATTTGTCGTCTTCAACCATTCCAGTTTATACTTTGTAAAAACGCCTTTAGCCTTAATTACAGCTGCAACTCCTTTTTCAGTTTTATGTCTGCTGATTCCCATGATTTTAGGTGTATACTGTACAGAGTTGGGTAGAGTAGCAAAAATATAAGTAGGAATAGCATTACTTCATTATATTTTTATGCAACTAGAAAGTAGTCATCCATCAAAATTATTCCAATAAAAGTAAAACATATTCAGTAAAAAGAAAAAAAAATGCTACTTAAGTCCTTAGTAAATGTTTGACCATAATATCTGATTTATTTTAAAAAATTAAGTTACAAGACAGAAAAAATAAAAAGCAATGTGCAAATTCTGATATGTTAGAGAATAAAATAAGAAAAATTTGTTAAAAAAAAAAAATATTAACATACATACCAACACATTTCCATCAAAGTGATTGAAATCAATATGTATGTACAGAATGTTACATTTACATGTTAAAACAGTGCAAAGTGCTACCAGCGCTTACTGCATATTTACATTTCCTGTATTTTCCTTTGATCTCTAAATGGTGATGCGGGTTCAGCAGATAGAAAATAACATCAGTTTGTGTACAAAGCAAAAGTCTCACTTTAACGTTCACTGTAAATGTGTTTCTGTCTGAAGCAATGTTAGCCAAAAATTGCTTTGTTTTCAGTCAGTGAAGTAACTAAAGGTGAGTTCAAGTAACCAGAAGACGTTCTGAAGTAAAAGTAGAGTTACTTCCAGATAATATTAGTAGTAGAAGTAAAAAGTGCGATGTAGTGAATCTACTCCTAAAAGTGCATATTTTTTAAAAGTCCACCTCTAACAATTTTTTCTATCTGACTTGTTATTTTTGAGATTAGGTAAACAAAATGCAGGTCACACTTTTCCGATTAAAGTGTGTCGATTAAAACTTGTGCATTATTTTCTCTCCACTTCACATTTATGCACAACTTTGTTTTGTTTTGGTCTATCGTTCAATAAAATATGTAAATCTGGAAAAGTCCAAGGCGTGGGAATACTTTTACTTCACTGGAGGCAAACAGAGCTGGTCTTTGATGAATAAATTATCTTACCTTTTTACTGGCAATCTGATGAGCTGCTGCTCTGTAAATGCGTAATAATTCATCCGTGACTCAACGTTACCTGAGCGATTCCTACAAAAGGTGATTTCCTAATGACATAAACAGAAGAAACGATTACATGCGATGCGTTTCTCTGAGTTTAATCCACTCTGGAGGCCTGCTGACTGATGAGACACGGTTTGATGAGTCAACAGCTTTGAAATGTCATCACCGTGACTTTCCTAACAATGACTGCGAATAAACCATTGCCCTAAGTTAATTAAGGAGTTAAGCGATCTTAAGAGTTAAGATCTGTTGAGTTGGCCCAGCTGCGACACGCTCATCTTTTCCTTTTCTGTTGCAACTCCATCTCAAAATAAGAAAAAAAAAGTTTTAGTTTATATTAGCTCATTTTTAGATACTGGTTGGTCCTAGCTGAATATAACAAATAAGTCAAGTTGGTGTTCATACTTTTCACATACCACTGTAAGTCTTATTTGTATTAAATATAACCAGACTCAAAAGTCTGACTGTGGTCTGGTTAGCAAGCTAGGCTAACGTGCTAATCCACAGCTAGCTTATCAGAAGAGTAGGAGTAGCTCTGCTAACTGCTGCAGCTACATTAGCTAAGTTGGCAGAAACGTCTCTTTTCATCCCCATACATAGTTAGTCTTAAGAATCATCACTGGCCAGTTTGACATTGCCTGTGTTTGTGTCTACAAGTTAGTGCATTTTCAGGCTAACTTTGATCAAGGGATAAGTGCAATATATGTGATAATTTATAGTCTTTTTTCAAGTAAGACATTGTTTTTATATGGAGAATTTCACCCAAATTTCCTTGTACAATATTTTATTGTTACAATAAGAGTAAAGTTTCTATTCTACTTTGTTCTATTCTCTTTAAATTAAACTTTCTTGTTGTATTGCCTTCTTTATCTGTTTATAATCTCCACTCTTCTATTTTGTTTTTTTATTTCCTTGTAACTGTTCAGTGTTTTGAAAGCGGTTTACAAAGGAAGTTATTATTATTATATTCTATTCATATCAGCTTCAGTATCTACAGGTCAGGTTTGAACTTTGACTAGACTATTGCAACACATGGGTTTGTATGATCTAAACTATTGCGTTGTGATGTCGCTGGAAGGTGAAACTCAGTCTTTTGCAATAAATCTGAAACAGTTCACGAACTGCTGTGCACATTCTGTTTCTTCACACGCACACAAAATAAAGTTTCTTTGTGCTTCGTTTGTCCCTTTCTCTTCCCTTACTTTGGAGCAGAGGTCTTCTCCAAAGTGTTTAATGGTGTTTTATTCCGACACACTGGCTCGAGCCGCCGTCCCGCATCTGACTCACAAAGGAAGCATAAATCACTGCAGATTTAAATCTCTGCCAGTTACTCATGCCTCCACCACTCTCTTTCTCCTCTTCCAAAAAAAAAAGTGAGAAAAAAAAAAAGACACATTCTTCTTCAGCACAAAGGGCCGATTCTGTGCAGCCGCCAGTCTTGAGTCATAGATTGGGCCCTGGGGGGTCAGCTGCTGGATGAAGAGCTGGGTCTGTTGTGCTCTGAGCGGGAACAGAGTGGGACAAACAGCACCAATAAAGGCAACAGACACTGCTGCAATTTAATCTGTGTGTTGAGGAATGTAGCTCTCATCCTGCTTTAAAAGCCTCTCATCAGAGCTCTTTATTATCAGCTCTAACGTCATTATAAAAGTCAGTAAGAACCAAAGAGTTCTCAATGAAATCTGCTGAAATAATAATGTTTTATTTTATTGTGATCAAACAACTGTTGCCTTCATGTTTATTGGAGATTAAGATGTGCAAAAAGCTTTAAATGATAATTCATTTATCTTTTGAATGCAGTCATCTCAAAAATAAATGCTAACTTTACCCGCTGGTCGGATAAGACTGAGCTTGAGCTTTTTGGCAGCTACCACACCAGTTGGGTTTGGTGTGAAATAAAGGATGAATGTGTGGCAAAGCACACTGTGCTCTCTGTTTGGTATGGTGGAGAATTTGTGATGCTGTGGGCCTCATTAGTTGTGTTTCGTTCAGCCATAAAGTTGCCCAAATTGAAATTGCGAAAATAAATTTGCTTAATGGAAACACGTCAATTTTGGTAAAAAAATAAATAAAAATTAGAGGTGGTTTTTCTACTGAATTAAAATTGTGTATTTCGCAAAACCACATTGGAAACACTTTTTTTATTTGAGTCACATGATCAACAACCGGATGTTACTACTGGGGAAACGACAAAGAAGACAACAGGAAGAGATAGGAGGAGGATGGCTTTTTTAATGACTCATAGCGTGAACAAACTTACTCTTGTGTTATTTTAGCTGCAAGTTAAAATAAGTGTTATTTTAACTGCGCTTCTTGTTTGTTGGAAACACAAATAAGAAGCACATTCACAGAATATCAATAAAGTTTTGCACACATTTGCGATGGAAAGGCAACTTTTATCTTCCACATGTCTCAGGAACCATGCATTGAATGCACAGCCTCATGAAATCATTGAAACACCGGCTCATTATTCTGACTTTCAGCTGGATTCAAAACCTGATCAAATTGACACAGAAATTATTTACAATCCATAGACCTAAATTCTAGGGGAGGAGTTAAGTAGTGGCGAGATCCAGAGCTCTAGAGAGATTGAGCAAAGATAATTGGTCAAAGATCTCTCTCTGTGTGCTCTTCTATTAAAGACTAAGTGCTGAGCTGTTGGTAAACGGAGTTTGTACTCCATTGGTGTCAATTATTGTGCCACAGATGATTTTGTCATTTCAATAAAAACAATAACAAGTCATAAAGCTGCAACTCTAACTCATGAGCCGAATGATTTCCAGGAAATCGGGCTATTTCTGTTAAGATATCCCACATTCCAGCAGGAGTAAACCGTGGGGCGATGGCCTGGTCCAATGGCCTCTCTGTGTCGCCGTCACCTCAGAGACAGAAGCAGGAATGTCCTTCCCAAACATACTGAACCCCCTCACACACACACACACACACACACACACACACACACACACACACACACACACACACACACACACACACACACACACTGCTGGAGGATGGGTGTCTTGTCTGCAGACAAAAGATAACGACAGACCAAGGGAGGAAGAACACAGAGCAGGACAGAAGTGGACATGTTAGGATCAGAGGGACATGGACGACTACTCTGACTTTCCAGGCTTGTAGTCGTCCAAGAAAACCAAGAAGAAATGCAGGTGACAGAATGCAACCATTCTGCTGTAGCTCTGGATGAAAAATGCTTCAGGTTGTTGGACAGTAAACCTCTGCTCCAGTTTTCAGTCCAAAAGATTTTCTTGATCAAATCTAACCAGCTTCTGTTATAAACCTTATTTTCTCAAACCTTATTCCTAAAGACTTTTGAACTTATTTCTCTTGTTATATCTGGTCTATTGCTTATTTTTTTTATTTTTAAGAGGTAAGTTTTTAAACACCTGCATCTTTGGAGACCCAGAGACGGAGGCCAGCCTAAAGCTTCCCATTAACATTCCAAGGAAACGGTGAATTCTTCTGTGGGCGGTCATCTACTTCCTGTCTGGTCCTGTACTGTAACTGAAAGACATGTTCACACCCTGTCAGTGGCAGGAGGCAATATGAACGACAAGCTGTTGCAGAAAAATCTGGAATCACTTGTTCAGTCCCTCAGTTTCAAGTGGCAGTAAAATATGCAATTTGATATACTGTTTCAACAGGTGAAGACTCAGAGGATTAGTTACCATAGCAACAGGACACTGAGGAGAGCAGAGATGTAGAGAACTACAGAGATGGAGGACAGAAGAGGGCTGAGCTGAATGTTAGAACTACAGCGATGCCACCTTGACGGAAAACGGAATCCAGATAAGATGGCAGAAGAGCAAATAAAGTAAGATCCATACGACTCATGAAAGTTGATGCTCCCAGACAGGCAATAACTTTGGGCTGTCAAAATAAGAGCATCACATCTTATGTTTTTTGAACAATAACACTATTTGTTGTTAATCTGTTGCTAAGAGATGAGAGCGTTTTCTGGTAGCCAAACCAAAAACATCTGATTTTTACTTTTGTATTGAATGTCTGTTTTATAATATATTTGCCATCAATGACAAAGAAAGTAAAAAATTTTAGCTTTTCTGCAAAATTCACCAACTGCAGGATTCTTGGTATAAGACAAGTAATATTTCAAAAGAGCAGAAGAAATCTTATGTTTTTTGTACAATAACAATATTTGTTGTTAATCTGTTGCTAAGCGATGAGTGTGCTTTCTGGTGACCAAGTACCACGAAGTAAACATCTGATTTTTACTTTACCAAAATTCACCAACTGTAAATTTGTTGCTTATTAATTTGGTATTAAGATATGAACATTTTGTTCTGGTAACAAACTCCCACGAAGTATAAATCAGATCTTTACTTTTATGTTGAACATTTGTTTTATAATATATTCACCACCAATGACAAAAAAAAAATAGATATTTTTTCTATAAAATTCACCAACTGCACAATTCTTAGATAGTATAAGTAGTATTTCGAAAGAGCAGAGGAAATCTTATGTTTTTTGAAGTAAATATCAGATTTTTACTTTTGTGTTGAATGTCTGTCAGAAGGCTGCTTCCTGGTCTCATTCTTGTTTTAAAATTAGACCAATTGTCTCATTAAAAGATGATGCACATTGCCAAGGACATAGGCTGGCAACCTTGAAATATTACAATAGGTGTGATGGACACTTCTAACCAAATGCCTACTTGTGAATTGTGTTTGTCAAATGAGAAATGATGCAGTTCAGCAAAGTTCTCTGTGCTCTTCCCAACGTATTGTTTGATCACTGGCATAAAAATTGACTCATCATTTACTCTATATTGTTTTACTTTGCAGAGAAAAACTAACTGCTTTCGTTATGGTAGCTCATATAAAAAAATAAACTGAATTACACTGAAATCACATTTTCCACTTCAAGTGGAGAAAAAAAACTTAGAATACCAAATGATGAGAAAATTAAAAACGGAACAGCCCTTTAATTTACTTTCCATTTCTAAATTAAGTGATGCCAATGAGTCTGTGGTGAAAAGGGAGCTCTTGCAGACTTTAAAGAGTTATTTTTAAAAGTGAGGTTCTGTGATGTCATGGGTAATAGTTTCCTTACCCATCAAAGAAAAATGTCGTGCTTGTTGAAAAAGTAAGTATATCTTCACTGTACTATTCCACCGTACCAGAAATAATGTGCAAAAATTCACTATTTAACAAAAATGTTGCTAAAATGCCAGCAAAACTATTTACACCCCTTAGACTTCGTACCTTATTTGTCACAAGGATTAAAGAACATTAATTCTTTAATGTTTCATAAGTGGAAATGTTTTTCTTCAGCAAAGAGAGGAAAACTACTGAGTTTCATGGGAAATATTTCAGTCCTTGAAGAAAACCTGGAACGTGAGAGGTTCACTGAACCAGACCCAGAGTCACAACAGAATGTTTAAATAAAAGTATATTCAACATTTAGGTTACTTTGCAAATTAGCTGCTTTAGTCAAATTTTCTGATATGTGTCATACTGCATGATCCTGGGGAAAACTCCAGCAGCTGAATCAGCCAACAGCGTAGTGAGTCTTTTTTTTTTTTTTGGTAAGAGGTTTGGTTTCATGACGACACTCAATTGAATCCTGAAGCCTAAAGGGTTTGAGAGAGGATCTGCACTCCAGGAAGCGTATCGTAACATTGGACAGTCGTTTTAATAACACAGAGCTCGTGCTTTCTATAGGGGCCATGCGTAAGTCCAAAGCGCCATCTGGTGCTGGCGGACGCAGAATACACGACCACTTCCAGTCCAATGAGCCGAATCCGTGCGAACGTTCTGACCGCAGGAATTGAGACAGCTGTTAAGTGTCGGCGCATTGATCCACTCCCCCCACCTGAGGGTTTGTTGACTTTAGCAGGGAGAGACACTGAGCAGGAGCTCGACGCGCACAGCAGTGTGAGTGTGTGCGTAAAGGAAAACCCGCCTGTGCGCTCCGGAGCTCCCCGGTCTCAGGAGGCGCCCACCCATCTACCCACTACTGTCACTCCTCGGTTTTTACTCGAAACTCGTATTTGGAGCTGAAAGAGGGATGTGGAGCTGATTACTTTGCCTTCAACCCGGTGTGATCCCCGCAGGAAGAAGAGATGAGCGGTAAGAAAAGTTTCTTGGAGCAGTTTCTCACTCTATCTGTGCTCAGTGCGTAACGAGGAAATAACACCCGGCTTTGTTTTGGTAAATCCTTACGCGCTTCAGACTGGACAATAACCGATAAGGCGGTTATCAGGAGATCCCCACTGACCTGTGAAAATAACTACTAACCCAGAAATATGAATGTAGTTTTTTATTATTATTTATTTCACTTATATGCGACTATTTTTTTTTTCTTTTTAAATGGCGTATTGAGAATTATTTATGCTTTTTGAAAACCTTTTTAGAATGACTTTCCAGTTGGGTAGAGCACCCAGAAATTGTACTCAAGTAAGAAATACTTCAATATATTTTTACTCAAGTGAAAGTACAAAGTAGTTTAATGAGTCAAGTAAGAGTAAAAATGTAGTTTTGTAAAAAGGCTCAGTAACTGATGATGTCATCAGATGGTGAAACATATAGTGTACTAATAAATTACACAAATAAATAATATTAAGTGCAAATTAGCATAATTACATAATTTAAAAAAATAGCAAATTCAGGCAGAATTTAATTTTAATTTTTATTTCTTTCAAAATAAAGGACTCAGCAAATAGAAAATAACAGTAGAATAACAAAGCTAGTGTACAAACAAGAGGTCTCACTTCAACATAAGCTGTAGGTCTGTATCTGGTGCATTTCTTTGTAAAACTTGTTTGTTGTACACTCAGTGAAGTTACTCATAGTAGGAAGACTCTGGAAATTTTACTTAAGTAAGAGTAGCGATGCTTCATAATAATATTACTCAAGTAAAGTACAACCACTGCTAGAAATACATTCTAATCAAAAAAAAGTTCCTCAGGTAAATGTAGCTAGTTACTACCCAACTCTGGGTATTTGTGATGATTTTTCATTGTTGGGGATTGGAAGACCTACTTACCATCACCCTAATCTTTTATGTCCAGACTCTATGAAAGTGAAGCCAGGATTCTGCTGGGTCTCTCCAAAATGTAAGCATTACTTTCAATCAGAAAATAAAAAAGCATGGCAGACAGATTCAAAGACTAATTTAAACCTTAATATGCCAGGGGTGTAAATATTTGTGGGTTTTAGCTGTAGTGTTGCAAAATCACAAAACCGGCTCCAGATACAAGTGGATTAAGTCGTCAGCATGTCAGAGATGGTGAGTCAAGTTGCTACAGACAGCAGCAGCTTAATTTACTGTGAGATGTTATGTTTGATTTATTATCCTTTGACATTAAGGTAGATCCAGCTCCAAATGATTTAGCTGCAGCGTCACAATCTCAGGTTTCTCTGAATGACAATTGTAAACAAAAACACCACATCTCACAAACATCACATTCTGTTGCTGTTGAGCTAGCAGCATCATTAAAACCAACAACACTTCCTGCTCATAAAAACCCCTCTGTTAAAGTGAAGATTATGTTCATTAAGAAATTCAACATTGCCTTTTGAGTTGCCACACTGAGCCTTTTCCTTCATGTTGTAATTTGTATTGAGCCTTGAGGATGTTTACATTTCCCACTTAATAAGAGCTTTGGGTGTCGCTTTAAAACTCGGTTTCTCAATACTGTCAACACTCAAGAGTCACATTTGTTTGATTTGTTCAAAAGCTTGGCATGAGCCAGTGTTCAGATCTTTCTATTTTGTACATAAATACATAGTTAAATGTCTCATGGAGTTCATCATTAGCTTTTAGCACATTTTATAAAACGTTATAACAATTTTTTTACTGAAAAGTCTTTGTTTCACACATTAGATCCTGAAATAAAGACTTCTTGTGAACATATCTAACCTCATAACCAGAGTTCTTGAGTTCTTGCACTTGATATATGCAGTAGATCTCAAAATAAAACGTATCAAGACTTGGCTTCCTTTTTAAGGCTATTTAAAATTCAAATTTTAAATAATACATCTGATAAGATTTAAGCAACCTGACAAGTTTGCTAGTAGAAGTCGGTCATTTTACTACTCTAGACATGTACAGTGTTGGTCTATTCATACCTGACTTGTTTGGGTTAAAAATGGTTCACATGTTGCTAAGATAAACAATATCTTAGCAACAGGAGGTGAGTAAGAGCTGGTTTTGTTCAATCTGGGGTTGAAGTCAACTGGCCAAGATCAGGGTTATAAATGCAGAGTAATAAAAGTGTCTCTAGTGAATTATAAAGATATTAACATACATGGAATTTGATATTGTTTCATAAAAATATGTCCTTAAAAAATAAAAAATCAAATAAACTCATGTGCCAGGGTTAAATACACTGGCATGAAATGGAAAACTTTACTGAAAAAATTGACAATGCGTAGAAAGTCGTTGATATTTATGTTTAGTTATTCATTAATTCTACAATTTTTGTCATTTTTTCCATTGAGGTTACATTTTATCCTATATCTCATTTTGGATAAATCTAAACAAGAATTACCAGTTTAAGTCAAACCAAAAATAATTTACTTATGCTCATTAGAATCTAAAATACTTAATTTTTAGTGTTATTAGTTGATCTAATTTGAAGTGACTGATTGGATTCATCTGACCATAAAACCTTTCTCCAAAAGTTGACTCACTAGTTGACTAAGGGCCCAATACACAGATGGGTAAACAACTTAAATGGGATGCCAGTGTTGCTATGGCGACTGGTTGGTAATAGGATTAAGTAGGAGCAGGTTCCCAAATCCAGCCCTGGAAACCTTAAAACAACTCTGCAAAAACAACGTCAGAGTCTTTGGAAGGTCAAACCTTTAACTGATTTTTATTGAAAAATCATTTTTATAAAATTATAAGTTAATGTGACTTGTAACATGTAAATGTTTCAAAAAGAAAAGTGGAAAGCAATGAAGAAATGATTTTACTTCACCTTAGGTTGTGTGAATTTCAACCAATTCACAAACAGTGGTTAAAATTTCATAAATGTTCCAAAAACAAAAATATGAATGAAAGTTATTAATAGAGAGTACTTTTTTTTCTATGCTTACTTTTTAGAAATGAAAGTACTTTGTTCTAGTCCTCCTTTCTTTGCTGAATATTAACCAGCTCTTGCCTGTTCTGTGTTGCAAACATGTTATGAATTTGCAGATATTGCTACAAATTGCACGCTGTCTTGTTTTCAGAGTTGATCATGAGAACTAAGTCTCTTTGGCTGTTTCTGGGTAATAACAGAGATGCCTGAGCATCCTGAAACGCGCCCCGACCTGCCTGCTGGTTCTGATGAGCCGTCCTGGCACTTAGTCACAGAGTGTATCAGTAACACACTTTGCAACAACAAAGATGTGATGGGTAAATAGCCTCAATCACAACTTATTTGCCCCCACAATGTTGATCTTAGTTGTCATAGCAAACCATGAAAAAAAGAGGAGGATGTGATTTGGCCTCTGGGTCGAAGCGGGGTCGATGGGTTTGTGGTTTGTTTTGATTTTTCTGGAAAACGTGGAGGAAACCGAAAGCGACACATTTACTACGCTGGACTCCATCTTGAAGCGTTCACTGAAACTTTCTCTTGTCGCTCGCTCGAAGCGAACGGACAGAGTAAGCTCTGGTCGACTGGAGGGTTTCTAGGTGTGTGAAATGAGTCATGCAATTGTTCGCATTCCTGTCCTCCGAGATAATGACCTACATGCGGTACTCCCTACCACTCATGAGCCACCCCACTGGACCTTTTGTCACTATAAAACAACCACCGATGGTTCCTGTCACAGGCTGACAGGCTCTCTTTACCGGCACGAGTGTCGCAATAATACAAGGCTTTTATTGTGTTGTGTTGTTGAGAAAATACCTGTTAACTTCAGTCATTAGATACATCACTTGGATTTATTATGTTTTTTTTCTCCTGGGGATGTTTGGGTTGTTTTGAGATTTTTCTCATCTCATGAGTTGTTCTCTGCTTAGTTTATTCTGGTTTATTTATTCCTTATGCTTTAGTTATTCCTGCTTTTCCTATTATATATTAGATTGATGTTTATTTTCCCTTTAGCTTGTTTCTAGTAGCATCTCTTTCCCTCAGCCTGCCTGCCTGGTCTCCCCTCTCAGCTGCACCCGGTTTCTAATCAGCCACATGTTTTCTGTCCAGTAACCAACTCCTCAGTATTTAAGACCCTCATTAACTGCTAGACTCTTCCATTAACTCTTTGTTCCTCTGTCCTGACTCTTCATGTGTTTGTTCATTGTTGTAGGTTTTCAGTTTCTTTAATTATTTTAAACACAACCCATGCTCCAAGCTCCTGTCTGCACCTTTGCCCACCTTTGAAATTTGCCAAACTTGACATTTTCAAACTGTGTCACAATTCTACATAGATTCTCATATGTTTGTTATACATTCATATATGGGGGAAATTTCATTGTTGCTTTGAAAACATGTGTTTTGTAGCCAGCAGGAGAGAGCTGGAATAATCTTGGTTGGATTTTGGGTCCCTCTTCCTATTGGAAATGATCAAATTTATTGAAATTAGTTTATTTTCTTGAACAGACCAACCATTTAATACATTTACATTGAATCATTTTCAATAGAGTTAAGATGAATGATATTACAATGTTTGTCTGCTTTATCTATTTAAAAACCAGTTTTATGTATTTTGTATTATTTCATTTCCACCATCTACTGTTCAGAGATCCTGTTCCTTTTGCATTATTCCCCTCACTTTGTATAATCCACCAATAAGACTGGCAGAAAATCAAACCCACAGCATGATTCTGCCACCAATCATGCTGGAGTGATCTTCACAGTTAGTAGTGTTTTTAAGTTTGAAAGAATCATCTTGACTCCTCCAAGCTTATTTATTGTATTTGTGAACAAATATCTAAATGTTTGCTTCATCTGACCGAAACAAATTCCTCCTTATTTTTTGTTTGTCCTTGTTGGAAGCTGCAGGTTGGTTTCTGAATACACCAACCAATTTCCTTTCATCTCATAGCCAGAGTTCACATTACACTCACATTCTAAGGACTTTAGTATGGCTTCAGCAGATCATTTCCTTGATGTTATCCCTATTGGAAATTTATGGACTACGTCTAAAAGCAGCATCTGTGCCGGGAAGCCAACCAGTTCAAAACGAGCTTTCCAGTTTTAGTCAAATATCCAGTCAGAAATTTGCCAGAAGCTTCTTGGATGGTGACAAAAGTCACATAATTTCCCCTCCAATGCAGAAAGAAACATTAAACCAAATATTAATGGAGCTGTACGAGTATATTTGAGCGTCTCTGTGTGTCATTTTGACTGGATGGAGTAAATCATGTACGTTTTATTTCATCTTGGCTTGGGAAAGAAATCCTTTAAAGGCACAAAAGTAGTTTATGGAAACGTCTCCTGCTTCCCATAAAGTCTGAATAATTCAGCTTCTTCCTAAGGCAGCTTAAATTTCACTGTGATTTTTTACATTTTTTTATTCTTTTGGAAGAAATTTATAGAGATACACACCTTATCAGTCAAGAATTAAACACACTTCCACAATCATTTCAAGAGACAAGATAAAACAAGAAAAGGGAGATTTTTATCCATCGTCTCTCCATTTCGGAACATCTTGGTACGTGCTTTAAGTTTAGATGGTGGATCTGTGTTAGAAATACATTAACTTGCTGCAGTGACCCAATTTCATAGAAGCCGATATAGAGATAAAGGCGAGCAGACAAAAACAAACTTCCTTTTTGGGGAATGTATTTAGTCTGGCGGTGGACATGGGCTGCGTCTGAAACTCCAGGCGAGCACAGAAAGAGAGACGTGTCGCAAAGTGGCAGGAATGCGCTTCAGAGAGCTGATTCTAATCAGCATCGTGATAGCTCTCTCCTTACACCGTGTCTTTTCTGGTCCCGTCCAGGCGACACCGACTGGCCGGAGGGCGACGGCGCCCCGGAGGAGGCCCGCTCCTCCCCCCAGTGGTCGGAGGAGCGCTGCGAGGAGCTGTGGGAGCGCGTGGAGGGAGTGCGGCACAAGCTCACGCGCATCCTCAACCCGGCCAAGCTCACGCCGTACCTGCGGCAGTGCAAGGTCATCGACGAGGAGGACGAGGACGAGGTGCTCAACTCCACGCAGTACCCGCTGCGCATCAGCAAGGCCGGTGAGGGCGGAGGGGGGCGGCTATCCGTCCGATCGGGGGTTGGCGCCGGTCGGAGGCGTCATGTGGTTCTTTTATGGAGCTGCTCAAGTTTACACTGTAAAAACACAAAATCTCACCAAATAAATGTGTCTGGCTCCTAATGCAAAAATCTTATTACACTTGAAATAAGACAAAACTAATTTACAAGTAACTTTTCAGCAAGATATAGGAGCTTGTTTTAAGTCAATAATTCCTTAAGTTATTCAAAATAACTTTGATAATGTTCCTTCATTAAAAATGTACCTGGAGTGTTGACTCCAGGGCAACCATCCAGCTGTCCAAAACGCCTAGTTGGATGTAGCTCCATCTCCTCAGAGCTGCAGTGTCCAAGCTTCCTCCTCACAAAGTAGCCCTCCACCTCTCAGCTCCTTCAGACTAGCCAGCAGCAATTAGCAAACACCTGGTGGGACTGCGCATCAGCTGAGCTCATTATAGGAGCTACTTCTCAGTGAAACGCTGCTAAAAATATTAAAGGGTTAATAGAGGAGCCATGTTGAGACGACTTCCTGAAGGTAGAGTTTCAGAAATAGGGGTTGTTAAAGAGACAGAGGCCCAATTTCAAGGTGTTAAATCAGAAAGTCCAATTTCTTTTAAGTCATATTTTATATATGTAGCAGTTTTTTAACAACTGAGGTTACAAACTAACTTGATTGTGCTATAAAATGGCACTATGTGACACACATCAAAGACTCGACGCAGCAGTGAAAACTGACAGAACTAAGCTGTCAGAACTGACAGACAGACCTGAAAACTTTGTTCAGTCAGTTTTGATTTTTGTCTCTGCAGAGGGATTTTGTTCTGATCTTTCTTTCTCTCTCAGGCCGTTTGTTGGACATCCTGCGCGCTCAGGGCCAGAGGGGCCTGCAGGCCTTCATGGAGTCGCTGGAGTTTTACCACCCGGAGCAGTACACCCAGCTGACAGGAAAACCACCGACACACCGATGCTCCCTCATACTCGGCAAGAAGCTCTTAACTTTACATCTGCAAGCCATAAAACTCCTTAGTTGCTGTGGATGAGTAATGGACGCTCTGGTTGATAAGGAGGGCTGTTATTACCCTGGTTGAAGGTGAACTATGAGCTCTTTGAACTCAAAGCTGAAGCTATTAGTAGTAGATAAAGATTAACAACTTGAGCTGGAACCGTCGAAAAGAATGTTTTCAGCATTATGTCAGAGAAAGATCAAATAAACCACAAAAAAAGAAAAGAAAACGGTTTCAAACCTGAATATCTTTTTATTGTTTTGGGGATACTTTAAAAGCATAGATCGCATCGTTTTCGGCCAATCGGGCAGCACCAATAGTCCAGCTCCTGTTTAGAAATGTGTGTCAAGATACTACTAGGAAAACCTGGTGTTTACTGGAATGGTACTTTCTCCAATATGTTTGTATTAGACTGTAAATTTATACTCCTGGAAAAGAGGAGCACATATAAGAATCAACATAGAAAAATGTGTTGTTTTAAATTAATGTTATAAAGTAGGTTGTTTTAGAAAAGATTTCTATATTCCTGCAAAGGGGAATTTCAGGTGTAACAGTAACATCAGGTATAAAGATTCACACAAAAGAAGTTCATATAGTGTTAAAAACAAGACGAACAATAACAATAATAATATTCTAATAATAATAATAATGAGCTGTACAATAGAAAATGCACTGCAGTTATAAATGTTCGTCCATTGATTCACTTTTCCCAAAAAAAAAAAAAAAAAAGAAATGTAAATAATGTGCTTGTGTGTTGGACATTTGTAATACAGCTGTGCTGATTTAGCAACATGTTGACAGATGAGGAAGGTCCAGAGGGTCTGACTCAGTTCCTGCTGCTGGAGGTGCGCAAACTGAGGGAGCAGCTCCGAAACAGCCGCATGTGCGAGCGCCGCCTGTCGCAGCGCTGCCGCATGGCGGAGGAGGAGCGCAGCCGAGCCGAGCACAAGGCGCAGGAGCTGCGGCACGACAAGCTGCTGCTGGAAAGGTCTGTCTGCTGCTCAGCAGATACGAAGTGTGTCGGTTTTTTCAAATGAGCATCTCTCTCAAAACCGGACCCGTTAATAGTCGCTTGTGTCTAGGCTGCGTCAGGACTGGGAGTCAGCCAGTCGGGAGCTGGGTAAGCTGAAGGACCGACACCTGGAGCAGGCGGTGAAGTACTCCAGGGCCCTGGAGGAGCAGGGCAAGGCCTCCGGCAGAGAGAGGGAGCTGCTGAGGCAGGTGGGTCCGTCGTGACCGGAGAGAAAACGATGATCAGTTCATCAGTTTCACCTCTTGAACTCACAAGTTACTGGTTGAACTTGTTGACATGTGTGTGTTAAACTGCAAACTTTACTGAAATTGTATGCAGCATAAAGCAGCTCATTAATTATTGTACAGTTAAAAAAAAAAGAGGATGTAGCTTATTTTAATTCTGCTCTCGCTAAATACTTTTTTCGAAAAGATTTTCTTGAAGGATTGCTATTCCACTGGTAGATTTATCTCAGTTTTTTGCATGTTATTAATGAAATAATGCACCAGTGGATCTAGAACTTAAATATTAAGGAATTATTTACTAAAAATCAGGCTCCTATATCTTGCTGAAAAGTTACTTGGAAGTCCGTTTTGTCTTATTTCTAGTATACTAAGATATTTGAACTAAAATACTTGGTAAGATTTAGTGTTTTTGCGGTGTGTCTCTGAACTTTTCCTGTTACTCCTGACTAATATCTCTGTCCCTGCTGAAGAAAACCGTCTTCACAGCATAATGCTGCCGCCGCCATGTTCCACTATGGTGTGTGTTAGTTGTCTGATGCATTGGTTCCCAAAGTGGGGGTCGAGAAATGATTTACAGAATCATAGCGATGTGACCCCTGAGTTATATTAAATTAAATAATAATAATACAGATATGTACTGCTTAATCATTTTTATCAAAGGAATTCATTTACAAATATGTGTAATTATTTGACTTTTTTATTTATTTGTAAGTATATAGAGGGAACTAATTGTTTCTAAGCAATACGGCTTTGTTTCTGCTGACGGTTGGACTTGATTTTATTTAGGGGTATCAGAGTAAAAAATAAAATCATGGTAATGCACTGCTTCCTGTTGGCCTGTCATGTCAGATCCCATTAAAATTCATGTGAGCTTCTATGTTTCAGCACGAGAAAACGTGAACAGGTTCAACCTGATGTTTAATGTGCTCACAGCACGGAAAACGTATATTTTTTACCTGGAACGCTCGGGGCGACCCGCGCTGAACCAGAGCAGCTGGCGCAACAAAAGATCTGAGCTGAACCCAGGGGCACCTGGAGATGTTATTTATGCCTCTGTTTTTTTTATTTTGTCTGTGCGCTTTCACAGTTTGTCTCACAAATCTGAGTTATGATTCGCTAGGCCGCACATGAACACAAGCGTTGTTGTTATTAACATTCTTACTTTCGGGTAAAATCAGCAACCGTGGCGTTGACACACAACTCAGCCGATCCGATCTTGTCGACAGAATCATTGCGCTCGGTTACTTGTTCGCGCTTCAACGAAAACAGAGGGATTTGTGTTCTGATCTGAAACCACGCGACCACTAATTGTGCCGGTATACTTTGGTTGTTACTATAGAAATATACCACAGCAGAAGCTAGAGTTTTGCACTAAAAAGAGGGTTAATAAACTTGTTATAACTTCATTTACGCTGCAAAAATGCAAAATCTTACCGAGTGTTTTTGGTTTAGTTTCTAGTGCACTTGAAATAATACAAAACTAACTTACAAGTAACTTTTCAGCAAAAAATAGGAGCTTATAACTGCTCAATATTCATGAAAACAAATTAGTTATACAGTGGAACAAAACATTTTATCTTGTATAGGAAAAATGTCTTATTTGTCTTATAGCTATTACTTTTTGATCAATATTAAGGAATTATTTATATAAAACAGTCTCCGGTAGTTTGCTGAAAAGTATTCTAAGATATTTGGACTAGAAACTAGACCAAAACAATACTTGGTAGGATTTAGTATTTTTAGAGTGTAGTTGTATTCTTTCTGCTTACAGGTGCAGGAGCTGAAGTCCAGACTGACTGAGGCAGATAAAAGGACAGAAAACCCAGGCAGCCCAGAGATTAACACAACAAATGGCGTCCTCTCCAACGGGATCAATGGCTCCGCACCGGAACGACAAGAGGAGCCGCCGCACCTCACTGATGCTCAGAAAGCAGAGAGAAAGGGAGTTCAGACAAGGAACTCAGATTCCTCCACTGGAGTCATTGTAAGTCTGTGTTTATTCAAAAAGAAAGAACAAAAACTCTTGATGCTTGTCGGGTTTGTTTTGCTTTCTATAAATAGTATTTCTGCCTATCTCAGGCCCTGATGGATATCTTGCAGCAGGACCGCAGGGAGGCTGCAGAGCAGAGACAGGAGCTCTGCGAGATCATCACCAGACTCCAGGGAGAGCTGCAGGCCACCGAGGAGAACCGGGCCAAGGTCCGGAAAATCAACAAAAAGAAAAGAAAAGAAAAACATTCTACATTTGTTTCTTTCTCTGTTTTAGGTTGTTGCAAAGTTATTCCAAAACTGGTTACTTTTTTTTTTCTCTCAAAACTATGATAATGAAACCAACAAAGTTTAGTTGAGGGAATTTCATGGGAATTTGTAGCCCTTCTTCCAGAGGACCAATTCTGAGATCAGACACTAATGTTGGACAAGACGGCTGGATTTACAGTCTGTTCTCTAATTCAGTCCAGAGGTCTTCTGTCAGGGTCACAGTCCTGTTTGACCAGGAATGGTGAGAAGTATTAAATTCTCCAAAACATCTTGGAACGCTGAAGCAGCAGCTTTGTTTACATGTGCAAATTTCTTGGATCAGACTGAATTTAGTTTGTTTGTGTGGGCACAAATTAATTTTATACGATCACGATGTGTTTCAATGCAGTGGGCTGTGGTGGGGTTTTTTTGGGGGGTTTTTCAGAATAGATGCACTCACATGGGCAGTTGTAAAATTTCCTTAAGCTCCTTCAGACTAGCCAGCAGCAAATAGCAAACAACTGATGGAACTGCACATCTGCTGAGTTCATTATAGGAGTTACTTCTCAATTAAATGCTGGCAAAAACGTTGTTGAAAGGCTAATGGAGGAATGTTGTAATGATGGTGAAGTTTCGGAAAAAGCCGGAGTTTTTAAAGAGACAGAGGCCCAATTTCAAGATGTTACATTACAAAGTCCAACTTCTTCTAAGTCACATTTGATATATTTAGAATGTTTATAACATCTGAAGGTAATAAAGTCATTTGATTGCGTTATAAAGTGGCGCTATGTGCCTGGAAAGCACACAATACTGTCCATTTAATTCTGTGACCTCTATGTCATCTACTGACCCACTGATGTTTAGCGGCCTTCCACTTGGTGACTAAGCTGGTATTTTTAGCAAAGGCTCCCACTGTTTTCATGAGAGGAAAAAAAGACATCATGCCATGAGAATTTAACAGAGAATGTGTTAAAGCTGAAGCGCAGTGAATACACCCTCTATCTATAAATATTTGCTCTGATATTGACTACTTCCAGGACTATTTAAAGCTCTAGTTCAAACATGATTCTTCTGCCTCTAAATAAAGGCGGTAATGGTGAACTGTGTTTGCAGCTGGAGGTGCAGTGTGAGCAGCTGCAGCTGAAGGTGAGGACTCTCCAGCTGGACTGGGAGACGGAGCAGAAGAGAAGTATGTCCTACTTCAACCAAACCATGGAACTGGAGAAGGAGAGAGACCAGGTGAGTCTCTGGGAGTGGACAGCCTGAAGCACAGCCTTGCAAATGGTTTGAAGCAGCTCCAGAGCATGATGCTGCCACTGCCATGCCTCACTAAAGAGGATGGAGCCACAGAGCTGATTGATTTGAGTCACACTGCAAAAACACAAAATCTTACCAAGTAGTTTTGGTGTAGTTTCTAGAGCTAATGTCTTAGTACACTTGAAATATGACAAACCTAACATATAAGTAGCTTTTCAGCAAGATATGAGTTTATTTTAAGTTAATAATTCCTTAATATTGATGAAAAAAGTACTCATTTCATTGGCAGTAAAAGTCTTTTTACAAGTGAAATAATCTGCCAATAGAAAAAAAAACTTTTTCAGCAATATTCAGGAATTATCAACTTAAAACAAACTCATATATCTTGCTGAAAAACTACTGTAAGTTACTTTTCACTTATTTCAAGTGTACTAAGGTATTTGTACTAAGTATAGACCAAAAATACTTTTAAAAATACCTTTTTTCTTTTTGTTTTTCAGTTAAAAAGGTTTCGCTCAGTCTTTCAAATCAACCTATTCTCTTTCATAGCAGCCCCGTTGTGAATCTATATGCCATATGTTTCTTTTTACAACCGGTTAAAGTCCACTGATACATGTCCTTATCATTTTTTATGACTTTGCCGTTCTAACCTAAACATTTTTAAGGCTGACCTTCGTGTTGCAAACTCCTGGGTCATTTCATAACAATGGGAAAGTTATGTGACACATCTTGACTTAGTGTTTTTGAGCAACCACCAGCAGCTAAACATGTTATTTTTTCACATCACAAAAACCTTACGTTTTGAAAGCTGTACAAACCTGTGGAAAATACATTATGATCTTCTGCAGGGCCGGAGTTAGAGAGATGTGGGGCCCTGGGCTGGAAACCATTTTGGTGCCAATTTCACTAAGGAAAAATTATTTTGTTCCTAATTCAAATTACTGTACACTAATAGGTAGTGCTATACATATGAACTTATGATACCAACTGATGATGGTAGGTTGAAAACAACATATTTTCTTATTCTGTTTCCATAAAAAAATATTATAACTTCATAATTTTCAAATACCAGTATTATTTACAATCGTAAATAATCCCAAATCCTAAAATATTACTGCAACTCACCTTATATGGGACTATAATTCTTATATAAAGTACACTATATTTAAAACACATATTTATAAAAAAATAAATAAATAAAATAAAATTTAAAAAACTGTAACAACCCCTCCCAAACAAAATTGGGGCCGTGGCCTACTGCCTGTGTGTAAACCTTTCCTGAAGTCTGACCCAGGCCTTCAGTCTAAACATCAGAGGTGAAAGGTAAAAGCTATGGACGTCTTTTAATGTCCAAATATTGTTGGACATTAAGAGTTGGTCTAAATACTAAACATCATTGTTTAGTCTGAAATTGGACGGGACATGTGAGCTAAAAATGTTAAGAAGTTGAGTAACTACCACTTCATGCTTTGCAAAACCCTTCAAAGTCTGGCTGTTGACGTTGCAGCTCAGCTTTAATCCTGTATGAAATAGTCTTTGTAACACAGTAAGATGGCCGCCATTGAGAAAATTCAGAAAGTAAGATTTAAAATGAGATATTCCCTGCCTGGTTGTTAAATATTATCAAAGGTTAAAGGGTTAGTTTATGTTTTTGTGTTCTAGAATAGCCATAAAATGATGCCTCTGGACAGTTTAGGGGGGATAAAACAAGGGTCGACAAAGCCTCCAGTCTTCGGGGTTTTGCATTCATAGTCCTGTTGTCATTTTAGCATCTTTTTCTTGTGTGTGTGTGTTTTGATCAGGCTCTGCGCAGCCGAGACAGCCTGCAGCTGGAGTACACCGACTGCCTGGTGGATAAGAACCGGCTGCGCAAACGCATCGCAGAGCTGCAGGCCAACCTGGAGCAGCAGCAGAGAGAGCTGGAGAGGGAGCGGGAGCGCTGCCGGGAGCAGATGCAGCAGAGTCCCTGTCTGAACTGCGTGAGTCAGAGCTGGACGCACACGCAGCTCCATCTGGTTGACTCGACCACAGAGCTTTGTTTACGCATCGGTTCCTCTGTGTTTCTGCTCCGCAGTCCCACTTGTCCCTGTGCAGCGAGGACCAGTGCTTCGGCCCCTGCTGCTCCCTGGACCTGGATCTAAGTCTGCAGCCCGTTCTAAGGAAGGTCAGTGCTGGACTCACTGTTATGGCTGTGATTCAGGCAAACTGTGCAACTGAAAGAGGCATCACTACGAATAAAGTCTAAATGTTGTGAGATTTGAGTCATAATATTACGAGATGTGAGAAAATGTGAATAAGTTTATATTGCATGGAGACTTTTGGAGGGAATTGGATCAAAAGGAATCAGTTCTCATAAAAACTGCTGGGTATTTTAGTTTTCTTTTGTGAAAGAAATAGTTTTGTTCTGTTTTTTTTTTTTACGTTAAATAAAATAATATGTAATTAAGACACATAAAAGAAAGGGGACTGGGGCAAATAAGTTTATACTTCTGCCTACCTCCTTTTTAAACATATTTAGATGAGTCAATATTGATTTAGATGTTTAAATCAATATCATAGTATGAGAATAAAACTTGAGCTTGAAAATGAGTTTGAATTAGCTAAGCTAAACTACAGTAAATGTGAAAGTACATTTTTTTAAGTAACACAGAAATTGATGTTTAGCTCAAGGAAAAATGTTAAAATTTTACCAATTATCCTCTGCCGGTTTCTATTCTATGAACTTTCTCTGGACTGAACTGTTTATTATAATAATGTGTTGGCATCTGGTGCTAATATGATTAATCCATGTTGTGTGTGTTTCTGGTCACTGTTTCTGCAGAGTGTAATGCTTTCCTAGTGTTGTGAGACAGGATTTCCATGAGCCCCTCTGCACAGACATGTTTCTTATTTTTTTTCCTGCTGTTATTATGTTATGCAAGGAATGTAGCCTCTGAAGAGCAAAGGGAAGTTTTGTTGTTTTTGGGTGTTATGCGGTGTTATGTAACTTTGAGCGTGTGTGTACATGTCCGACCATCTCTCAGTGGCCCCGAAGTGATGCAACGTCTCTTGTTTTGTGTGTCACAGACGCCCCCTAGAGGCCAAAACAACGAGAACTCTGAGGGTAAGCAGTTTGATCTGGGGGGGTAAAATGCATTAATAATCCTTTGTTTACATAAAGAGGCTGATATTCAGTTGTTAATTTAATCCTTCTCTCTAATCACTTAAAGATTCAGTCTACAACTCAGAGGAGAACCTGCTGTCTTCAGTGAGTTTCGACATTTTCTTTATGCGAATAAGTAGAATCCATGTTTTAACATTTACTTTGGTTTCCTCAGTCTAAAGATAACGAGAAGGAGATAAACCGCCTGTCCACGTTCCCCTTCCCTCCGTGTGTGAACTCCATCAACAGGCGGTTTAACACGGAGTGAGTTCATCGCCACCCTGACGATTTTTGGCCCCGTTTTAACTTTGTCTCAGCTCACTGCTGACTTTGTTGGGTTTTTTTCTCAAAGGTTTGATGTGGAGTCTTGGGGCAGCGACGAGAATGATAATATTCCAGGTAGGGCTGGAACGATTAATCAGATTAATCGATTACTGAAGTAACCGTCAACTAATTTAGCAATCGATTGATTGCCAACTGCAGTACAAGACTCAAAAAACAAAACTAATTAAGAGAAATAATTAAGCCAAACAAAAAACTTAACATGTAAATACAGTTTGTGCTTAAGATAAAAGAAAAACACCTGTGTCTGTAAAATTGTTTTCTTCAAATGGTAAAATTTACTAAAGGAATGCCATGTTATTTGGTCATTTAAAAAAGGATTTAAGCTCTTTGTTTATTTGCATCATTAATGTATTTCTAATATTGTGTTAAAAAAGACTTAAGTGGTTTAATAAAAAAAATTATCTAATGAGTTGATTAATCATCAGAATAAGTGATTATGAAAATAATTGTTAGTTGTTGCAGCCCTAATTCCAGGGATGTTTCCACACATTTGGCATCAAACTGTGACAGTTTTCACATAAAGCATGTTATAAAACTCTTGTTTTTGTTTGCTTGTGTTTCAGGGGAACAGACTGAACCTTCTCTGTGGGATTCCTGGACCTCTTTGCACTCCCATCTCTTCCCCCCAGATTTGGTCAATCTGCCCCCAGTTCCTTCTTGCCCCTCCAGCCCTAATGTTCCCAGGTACCTCTGACCTAACAAATTGGGGCATAAAGTATAATCGCGATAACAAACTTTTACTGTACAATAAATTCTCCAAGAAATTATTCAGATAAATGATGATATTGTTCTTTTGGGACCATTTTAAAGTGTCGTTAACACTAATAAAGATTAATAAACTTCCAGTTTTTGTGCAGAATACTCCACACTGGAACTGGGAGACATTTTAAATATCCAAAGTAAAACAAAACAACCAAAAATGAAAGAAGGAAATAAAAACCACTTACAACCGAAACAATAAATACAATGAATTATAATGTCTCTGTAAACAGAATTGCCCTTAGAAAAATATCTGAATGGAAATGACTGGGCTCATTTTACCTTATCATTGATTAATTGATTAATTGCTTATTGCGACTGGCTTAACAGAACTTTAACTTATACAGATATAATGGCAGACGTTGCCGGTAGTCAACACCAGCAGTGTTTTGCATGTTGGATAAGAATCCTGGACTTGTACCTAGTTTCATTTTGTTGTTGTTCTCAGGAAGCCACCTTCACCCTGCTCTCCACCTTCAAGCCCCTCCACCTCGCCGAAGCTCGGAAGAGCCAGCCTGGCTGATGACATCACCATAGTTGGAGGAAATCGGACCGGGATCTTTGTAAGCCACGTGAAAGCCGGCTCTCCTGCCGAGCAATGCGGTCTGAAGGAGGGCTGTGAGCTGCTGGAGGTCCGTGTCTGCCACTGTAACTTCAGATTTTATGTCGTTAGGCTGTAAACGAAAACAAGACCGTAACGTTTGTGTTTATGGTGTTCAGCTGGACCGGGTTCTGTTTGGCGGGGCAAGTGTGCAGCTGGCTCAGTGCACCGCTGAGGTGGCCCACTTTTCCCTGCAGTGTTGGACCGAGCCCTCATCGCTCAAACACCAGAGCAACCCGGAGGGTGAGTCTGCAGGTCTACCTGATGCAGAAGGAAAAGTAAAATAGATCTGAAGGTTCTGGGAAAATGTTCCAGACTTCAGAGAAGTTCTGATCCGGTCTGTACCTGAATGAAGTAGCCACACCTCGCCTTATTCAAATTAAACAAAACTAGTGTCAGAACGTTTATGCTACGTTTCTCTCCAGAACTTTTTATTTGTATTGCTATCATTTTAAAAATTTTAATAAATATTACCAGAGGTCATTGAAGGTCAACCAGCCTGTCCACATTTACAAAATCAATGAACTGCGCTACAAAACTTAATTTATTTAAATTTCATTTGGTTTTCTTAACCCGTCGGCAATCTTAAGAGACAGGGTTATTTAGACCCCCCAAGTTCTCTACTCTGACCGCAGTCCGGTGGGGTCACACTGACCCTGTGTGCACCTTTACAAGTTTTTTTTTTTTTGGTGTGGTTTTGGGAACTGACTGTCTGATGGGACAACCCCAAGTGACATTCGCCATGGTAAAACTGTAGGAGGGTGAATATGGGAGTGGCGGGAAGGGCAGGTTGATCTGTGATGACCTCTGGAAACTTTTTTTTTATTATAACAGCGCAGACTAAATTTTTTGCTATTCTGTGAAACCATTTTATCATATTTTGTAAATATGATAGGACTTGGCGGGTGGTAGATCTGTGATGACCTCTAGAAACATTTATTAATATCTACAAAATGATAGGAACTGAAATGAAAATTGTTGCTCCTCAAATGTAGCACAACCATCCAATTTTGTTCAACTTCAAGAAGATGGTGGGGAGTAACTTCTCTCAGGTCTTATCTGTCATATTCCTTCATTTTCCTCCTGTACGCCAATCATTCTCCTGCCGTCTGTTCTCAGGCTACTCCAAGCTTTGCTCAGAGTTTTCCTCGCCGTCCTTTGTGGGCGCCGACTCCTTCTATGCGCGGGTCAATCTCAACATGGAGCTTCATGGCGATCCGCCGTCTCTGGGCGTGTCCTGCGATGACATCATACACGTCACAGACACGAGGCACAACGGGAGGTACCAGTGGCGCTGCTCGCTGGTGAACCGGGAAACGGCCGTACCCCTGCAGACGGGAACCATGCCCAACTACAACAGGTGGGCCAGATTCAAATGTGTTTTAACAGCTTTATTAAAAATCATTTGGAAAGACGTCAACTGATTTCAGTCATGCTTTATAGTTTCCAATAACTTTCAAATGTAAGACACCTTTTCTCTTCCAGGGCACAACAGTTGTTGCTCATAAGGTTACGAAAAATGTCAGTGGAGCAGAAGGACTTCAAGAAGAAGATGGTACGTCTGTTCCTAATGTAATAAAACTTAGGGTGCATTCACACCAGTCCTGTTTAGTCCACTTTAATCAAATTCAAGTTCGTTTGTCTGAAAAGTCTGGTTCGTTTGGGGAGACGTGATTTCGCAGTCGAGCTCTGATGTGGACCAAAAAAAAGCTCACTCTGGTCCGCCTTGTCTTGGTTCAGTTGAAGTGATTTCTGGTGCGCTTCAATGTGTGAATGTCAAGCGGACCGAAGACAACTTCAAAAACAGGAAGTGGACTATAGTGCAGGGCATTCTGGGTAAATCCAATCAAAACAAATGCAGTAGAAATCCGACAACCGCTAAAATCTGACGCTACTCCATTTTTGTGAAGGACGAAATTGTGCTCTTGTCTTCTTCTGAAGTATTTGTGTTGTTTCCTTTAGTAGTTCTTGGTGCAGCGCCACCACAGGTGATGAGGGGAAACAAGTTTTTCAAAGAGTTTAGTTCTTTTGACACAATGCAGTGTGAAAGCAAACCACAGGAGCTGAAAATGTAGCAAATGTTGCAATTTTGGTCCCCAATCGAACCGAGTGTACCGGACTATCAGGTGTGAAAACACCATGAGTTTGATAACGGTGGTAACCAAATTATTGTTGAACCTCTAAATCCATAACATTTCCCTCTATTTTATTGTGCCTCATTTCCGTAGTTTGTAAAGAAAACATCTGACCGAGTCCGACTGGTCAAGGCGGTGGATCCCAACTCTCGGGGTTCTGGTTCCTCCAAGCAAATTTTTTACACTCTCAGCAAACGTAAGCTGCTGTTCCCAGAGCATTGTCCTTCCATCCGTCCACAGTGTGTTATTCATATCGGTTTCCCCCTCTGCAGGCCATGAGGACCACTTGATCCCGTACAGTCTGGTGAAGCCGGTGAAGGTCCAGACTAAGCGGCCGGTCATCTTCTCGCCCTCCCTTCTGTCCCGCAGGCTGATCGAGAGGCTGCTGCAGCCGGCGGAGTCTGGTTTGAACTTTGACACCTGCCCACCTGGTGAGGGTGACGTAGAAATGTACAATACTACAATATCTGAAACAATTAATAATATTAATGAATCGATTATTGAAATAATCGTCAGCTATTTTAGTTATCGATTAATCGTTAAGTGGAGCAAAAAGAGACAGAAAGTTGCAATTTGCTAAAAGAACAAAATCCTCAAAGGAGTAATTTAGCCAAAAATACCAAATATGTATACATTTTGGTGGCTTTACCAAAAATAACTTCATGTATTTAAGTTGAAAAAAAAAATGAACTTTGTCTGTAAATAGGTTTGATCCTAAACCCCCTAATTGACATTTGGTTCAGATTCTGTAAGAAAAATTTTTCCTATTAAGCACCTTTGGCTTCCCAACTATTAATTATTTTATTCAAAGAATAATTAACAGATAGGCTCTACACTTCATTGATCTTAAGTTAAGGAGAAACGGCTGAACTTTTAACATGTTGATGTTGGAAATATATTTTTTGGCTTCAGACGCATCCTTTGCTACAAACGATCAAGTGTATTTTTTTTAATTTTTTTTCTTGTAAAAAGGAAGTTAATTACTTGTTTGTTTGCATTGTTCTGTGTTTTTAATACTGTATACAATAAGCTTAAGTGATTAGATGAAAAATCTGGAGAATGTGCCATTTTGTTGTGCGATTAATCGATTAATTGCCAGATTAATCGATTACTAAAACAATTGTTAGTCGCAGCCCCACTCATAAGCCTTGAGCAACACATCAAAATGCGTCAATTAGACAATAATTGTGAGGTGGAATTGAAATTATGAAGGTTTTTCTACATTTGTCTCACTAAGAAACATTCTGTGTGCAATTGAACTCATACTGCTGAGTCGACACTTTGTAGAACCATCGAGTGTTAGAATATCAGTTTCCAAATGTTGCCTTAATCTCTTCATTAAGCATTTTCAAATTAACAAAGTCCCTTAGTTTCAAGATATTTGATTGAATAAACAATTTATTAGTATGTTCCCCAGCACTCACTTTATATTCTCGTAGCTTTCTCTTGTGTCACAAACAAAGGTTGGTGTGGTTGAGTGTTGGTAGCACCATGCCTCCTACACAATGCATGGATCAACAACGCTCTCCGATGAACAACCAGAGTTGGTTGTTCTGGATTTTATTCAGGGGAATCAGAGTAAAGGAGGCTGAATACAAATGTATGCCACACTTTGATTTGAAAACCGTGTACGATTTTCCCTCCACCTCACAAACGTGCACTGCCTTGTGTTGTTACATCACATCCAACTCTATTGAATCGCATGGAAGTTTTTCCCTCTTTCCATCTACATGATGCTCTATACAAAAAACCAGGCGGTACGTTTCGATGATGCACCTCATTCTGTTTCCCCATTTTCAGAGCCCATTCAAGCATCGGAACAAAAGGACAAAAGGATATTTCTGCTGGATTCCTGCAGTCCAGAGCAGGCTCTGGGAATACGGCTGGAATCAATACAGGATGTGATCTGTCAGGTAAAAAAAGAACAAAAAAACAATTTGCCGTTCTTTTGTGCTGAATGCACGCTGTCACGCATTCTCCCATTCTTTCCCTTTATCTCCATCAGGGCAGGCATTGTCTGCTAGAGCTGGGGCTGCCCAGCGTCGAGGCTCTGCTGAGGCAGGGGATTTACCCCATTGTCATCCACATTCGCCCCAAAAACAAAAAGCACAAGAAGCTAAGGTAGGGTTTTACCGGCGTCGGCAGAACGAAGCCGGGAGTAACCACTCTAATTGAAATGTCTTTGCGTGACGCGAACAGGAAGTTTTTCCCGAGGTGCGGCGAGGACAGCATAATGGAGGAAGTGTGCCAGGCCGAGGAGCTGCAGCTGGAAACGCTGCCGCTGCTTTACTACACCGTGGAGCCGAGCACCTGGAGCTGCACCGAGGAGCTGCTGGAGACCCTACGCAATGCCGTCCACAGGCAGCAGAAGGCGGTAGCATGGGTGGAACTTGACAGGCTGCAGTAGAAGATGGATGTGTGCGCACTGTATTTAGTGACACGCACAAAGTTGATCATCCTGTTGTTATGGGAGCGGGTGCTAAACCAAAGCAGGATCTTTACAGTGACTGTGATGCAATGTATTTGTGCAAGGAAGTCAGACTATTAGGCCCTTGTGCTTCTAGTATATTAACTATTTTACATACCTTGTTATAAATTGTGAATACAAGTCAACCTGTAGCAAATACTACATGATGAAATTTAGGTTTTCCGTTCAGGCTCCTCACTACAATTAAAGGCGTGTCATTTTCTACAGCTGTAAATGTAATGTATAAACTTTACAGAACAACAAGCAAACATGTGTTTCTCAAACTACTGTAAAGTCTGCTACTGTGTGTGCTTAACCCAATGTTTATTGTAATCTTTTTTTATTTTTATTATTCTGGTGACATTTTTTCACAAAAATAAATATACATTTAAAAAAAAATCATGATTTTTATTTTGCATTGCAATATTTCTGTTTACTCTTAGCTTAAAAAAACTCTGGATTTTAATATAAAAATAAAAGGCAGAGACTTTTATCCCTCTATTCCAAGATGTGTGGTTTAAATCCTTATTACTTTAAATTATTTAATAGTATTGTTAATCTTCTAAGCATAGTAACTTAAACACAATCCACCAGAGGGCGCTTGGATTATAAATAATGCGTTCAGTGGCTCAGTTATGCAAACAAATGTGAAGTTCTATACAATAGTAGTAGCATCTCTGTATAAGCTCATTTAAAACCTGACCCATAAGTAAAATACTATTAATATCAATTACAAAATAATTTATTTATATATATGAATAATATATAAATATAATTATACTATTAAATAATAATCATAAGAGTTATGATTATTATAACTGATGGTAGTTACTTAAAAAGTTGTTAAATAATCCTAATAACACTCCTCTTCGTTCTTAATCAAAACTAAGTAACAGCAGGCTGAATTTAATCAAATGTCTCAATTTTATTCGGCCCCTGGGTGTATTACTATAGGTAAACGCGCCCTCTGGTGGACCAAACCTATAATTGCTAGGAGCTCGCAGCTCAAAGGCGCCCTCTGCTGGTCCACAGCCGATCTCGCCGTGCTCCTCCTCCCCTCTCTGATCAACAAGCAGCCTGGTGATATAATACACTGGCTGAACCTCCACAGAGAAGCAAAATGGCCGACAGTAAACTAACCGATCACACAGCGATAGACAGTCATCAAGAGGATATGTATTTTTTGTTTACAGCTTGAGAACTACGTTTGCGCAAAAAGGGTAGTTGCGTTTATTTCCCCCACTTTTTCTACGATTAACATTTTTTCGCCTGCCGGTGATGTCATTTCTTATTCAATTTAGCCTTGAAAGCCTCGAAGAACTAGCTCGCTAGGCTAGCTACCTTGCTAGCCTGCTAGCGGTGGGTCTGCAAGAACATTTGCACAGAAGCACTTTATGTCCTGTGTGATTCCCGAGGTGAGTAACCACCTTTTTACATGTTTATGCGCTTCGGGAGCCTTTTCACATACGACGCAGCTAAACCCGCAGCCGTTTCTTCATTCACACGGCGAGCTACATCGCTGTTTTAGTGTAGCTTCGCTCGGACAAACGTCATACAAGTTTCGTCGTATAAATTCGACCCTGGCAAATGTTGGAGCCTGCTAACCCGCCTCTCACTTGGAAATCTTAAAAGGTTGTCGGGGGGTCTAATTGCAAAATGTGTGTAGGAGGGAGAACGAGAACAAGCGGCGTATTGTTAGTAAGTTAACGTGACGTTGGTGTTTTGTCGGCTGCGTTCAGGATGTGGCTCAGCGGAGCCGCAGGGAGACACCTTGCTCCCTGACAGCTCTCCGCCTCTAAGCCCGGCTCTGTGGGTCAGAGAGCGGTGCTCGGCCGCCGCTTCACGGGGGACCATGTTGAGCTTCTAAGAGTAAAGCTGCTCTGTCGACAGCTACCCCCCCCAAACCTCCAATGTCCCTCGTTAGCGTGTTACTTAGATGAGGCTTATTAATTTTCCCTGCGGTCGCTCGCGTGCACGTAAAAACAATGTAAAGACGCGTCGCGTGTTACATGATTCAACCCACAAGCTATCCAGTTAGCTTGCGCTAGCAACGTAAACATTGTGCTAATTACGTGCAGCTAAACAAGCTGGCTGGCGAAAGTGACTTTTTGTCTCTCTAGAACAAATTCAATGTATTTCAATTTTATTTGATGTAGTAGGTCAACATAAGGTGGTGCATAGTTTTCAAGAGGAAGGAAAGTGGAACCTGACTTTCTGTTTTTTAAATTTATTTTGCAGGGGGGAAAAAACTGGAAAGTGTTTCATGTATTTTCATTGAGACCACTTTTCCCCTGACGCCCCCAAATAAACTGCAGTGCTTCCAACTCCCTTCAGAAGTGACTTAAGTGGCCAGCATGTTTCACCTTTGGGTGGTTTGAGCTTTTTGTGGAGCAAAGCTCAACCGTTCCACCATCTGAAAATGGAAACTGTGCGGCACAGCTGGCCCAAATCTTCATGTGAAGAAAGCCGTTCAAAATGGGGGCTTTTGAACTAAATGCAAAATGCTGTTGTAGAGTACTAACAGCTGTACACCCCCTAAAACACACCATCTCCACTGTGTGAGGTGGAGGTGGCAGCATCATGCTGTGGGGATGCTTTACTTTAGCAGCGACAGGGATGATAGATGGAGCAGAAAAATATTTTAAACTGTGGCTGAGTGGGGCGTGCTGTGGTGGCGCAGGGGTTTAGCACACCCCACGCCTGGAGGCCCTAGTCCTCGACGCGGACATCGCGGGTTCGACTCCCGGTCCCGGCGACCCTCGCCGCATGTCCTTCCTCCTCTCCTTCCCCCTTCCTGTCAGCCCACTGTCGCGGAAAATGCGAGCCACTAGCGCCGCAACAAACTCTTCGGATAAAAAAATGATTAAAAAAAATAAAATAAAATAAACTGTGGCTGAGGTTCACCTTCAAGGAGGACATCGACCTTAAAAGCAGCAAGTGCTGCAACTGGATGTTTTCGATTACAGTATATTCAGGTGTTTGAATGGCCCAGTCAAAGTCAAAGTAAAACTAGTCAAACTAACGCTCTCCTTCCAGTTTGACTTAGATTGGATCCCACAAATTAAGGTTGAGACATATCCCAACTAATGAGGAGCTGTGTTCTGCTATGTCCCTGCAAATGTGCGCCACACTTTTCAGATTTTTATTTATTTTTCAATGTAAAATGTAAAACCTAAATACTAAAATCCCCCAACATGCATTGGAGTTTGTCGTTTTAAACGACGAGCTTTCAGGGGGTTCGAATACTTTATCGAATGCTCTCCAAACGCCTGTGACTTAAAAAAAGAATTTCAGTTATGTTGCAGTTGCGATAATGTAAAAAAAATTGATAAAACACACAAAAAGTATTTTGATGTGTTTGCAAGCCGAGCTCCAATAACGGGACGTGCTGTTTAGGTCAGTGTAGCAGTTGAAAGGTTTCTTTTCTTGCGTAACATTTCTTACAGAAGACTTAAAGGAGTCATGATTTTTCTTTTTTGCTTCATGAATTAAATGAAACGAAGCAGCGAAATAATTGCAGATTAACATTCTACTGAGGTCTCAGAATCTTTTGGGTTTCTAGTGAAATTTTCTTTAAAAAAAAAAAATCTTCTCATTGTTGTAAATTTTCTGGACTTTCACACTTTTGCTCAGCCGACTCACCTGTGATAAGCTCACATGAAAACTGTTATCCTCTGCTGCTAAAACGCGTCAGACGTCGGCTTTTTCAGAAACGTACAAGTCCACGCATGTGTATTTTTATTTATTTTTTCCTGCAGTCTGCACTGCCTGCCGTTTGGACTTGCAATGGTTTGCTGGTTAATGAATTATGCAACGCAGCGCCGGAGTACCAAGGCCTGCTCTCTAAGTTGTCTAGCCCTGGTTACCGTTTCTCGCTCTCAATCTTTACAACACTGACATTGTCGGAGACGATCCGATGAACACATCGAAACATCCTGCTTGTTTATGTAGACGGCGCGACTTTGACGCACGTGCGTTTAAACTGCAGTGGCTTTAATAGCATGAATAATTGAATGTGTGCATTTCTTTTTCGCAGGCAGGAGAATCAAGAAGGGGAACAGCAGTTCATGGAAGACAAGAAAAAGAAGAAAGAAGAGAAAAAGAAAAGGGAAACCTCTCAGAAGGTCAGTCTCGAGCTCCTTCTGCGTGTTTTCAGTTGGTTAAAGAATAAAAAGAAAAATCGCAGTTGAGGCAAAATGATTTTTTAAAATGGATCTAGAAATGTTTCTCATTAGTCAAAACAGATTCAGTCTGGCTGATTTGTCCAGATAATAAAAGCAGATAAAATCAGCAATAAAATCAGGCTCACACCAAAGCATGTGCATGCCTGGGCTCTGGCCCAGGTATGCATGCCTGGGCCAGGCATTAAACATTAATTTAATGTTTAAACATTTTATGGACAAATAACTACAAATTTTTATTTTTTATTTTTTTGTGACCAAAATTGTCCAATTCTAACTACCTGTAGAGGAAAATTAAGATCATTTATGCACGTAGGAAAGAAATATTTTATTTTTTTTTTACTTAAGCTGAGTTGTTTTTTTTAGCTTTGCTCTATTGGTAAACATTTATTTTTACATGTGAGATTGTCATTTCCATTCTGTTCTGAGAAAACCCACAAACTTCTCAGCTTGTTGGGGTTTTCTATTTTTATTCTGAGCTTGTGAAAGATAGTAGAAATAAATAAAATAGAAGGAAGTTTAGACATGTTACCGTAGACTTCCCTCCAGGTAAAGTCACAGATCCAAAGACTTGCAAAAGATTGAGGATCTTGAAGGATCTGTGCTTGGAACCATTTGAAAGTGTACCATTTATGCTGTTCTATGAATAAAACATGATGTTTTAAATAATTTTTTTATGTATCCGTTTCTTCTTTTAGGTGCCAGAACAGAAAATCAAAGGTAAATATATATATATTTTTTAATAATGACTTCCATTAAATATCATGGGTAATGTAAAGATTTGCTCTTCATTAACGTTGTGAATAAACCTGTCGCAATTAATTAATCGCATGATAAAATGAGATTTATTATTTGCGTTTTGTTTGCAGAGACGTCACAATCCATTTTATGTATGGTTTCGATTGTGTTTGGTTTTTAGTTCTGTTTATTGTTGTGTTTTATTTTGGTCATTTTACAATATCTTCCAGTGTTATCTGTTTTCTGCAAAATTAAAAGTTTATTGGTTTTTGAGAGAGAAAACTTGCATTGTTGTGCCATTGTCAGTATATGATTTGAAAATGGTCTCAAAACAACAAAACTGTTAATCGCAATAACTACTGGGACAATTTATCGTCCAGCACAATTTATTGTGACAGGCCTCGTCGTGAATGTTACGTTAAGCGTACGCTGATGTCGTAAAACGAGCTTTTCTGACGTTTCAGTGCCAGAATCAGCCAAGCCCTCCTGTTCCCAGCCGCTCGCCACCCCAGGCTCAGCGTCCCCCAGCCCTGGCCCCGTTTCCCCGTCGTCCCCCAGTCCTGGTGCAGGTGGGGGCTCCGCCCAAGTCCCTCCTGGTGGCGGGAACAATGCAAAGCAGCGAACTGCTGTGGCCAACGGACAGCCCTCCTCCTCCGCCTCGTCTCCTTCTGGAAGTCAGAGTTCGCAGCAGCAGCAGCAGCGATACATGTCTAGAGAAGTCCCACCGCGATTTCGCTGCCAGCAGGACCATAAAGTGCTACTGAAGAGGGGCCAGCCGCCGCTGTCCTCCATGCTGTTGGGGGGAGGGGAAAGCAGTACGGGAGGGGTGGGAGGAGGCAGTGGCTGGGATGTTGCCCCATCCTTACAGGGGGCAGAAGGCCCTAATGCAAACGCCGACGGAAATACAGGTGAGGCTACTGGCAACTAGGCACAGAGCAGAAAAATAAAACATGCAAATTTTTGTATTTCGATGTACGTTTAGCTGATGTTAACAGAAACCATAAATCTAGAGAAAAGCCGTTTTCCATAAATGGGAACTTTGTAGAGGAAACATACACTGAATGCCATTTGAAAAATAAATCGCAGTGTTATTCTAATAAGGGGTGCACCGATTGCCCTTTTCTGGCCGATCACCAATTGTGGCTGATACCGATTTTTTTATTTTAATTTTTTTTTGTCTGAAAAGTTGCTAAATATAGCAACAAAGTTGCTAAGTCGGCAGCAGTGGGACGACTGTTGAGTCAGTTGGTCGGCTCTCCCTCACGGCAGAGTTAAAAGGAAAAGTGACTGATTTTCACACCTTTGTGAAAGTAGATAAGATTTATTTCACATGCAAAAATCACTAAACATTAAGGAAGTCTGCCGATTCCTTGGCGCTGCCTTAATTCAAATCTGATTTATCAAAATTACTCCCTGTATTATTATCCTTCACAGAAACTCAGAATAAAACTGACCAAGTCTCCAGAACTATCGTATCCTCCAATACATTCGGTTGAAAACTGGAATCGCTCTGGTGGAGGAACCCAACATGTGAAATATTCAATAAAACTCTGTTATAATAACTTCTTCAACTTTTGTCCACAGATTCCAACGTGGGTTCATCCTCCCCTTCACCCCCCACCTCATCCTCATTTTGTGTTGCTGCTCTGTCGTCTTCTACTACTACTACTACTTCAACTTATGCAAATTCCACATGGGGGGCCAGCTCCAGCGGCCAGTCCTCCTCTCAGGGCTGCGGGAAGGTGTTTATGGATGGGACTGACCTGGATGACTGGCCTAGCATCACTGCTGGCCCCAAACTGAGTTCTGAAGGGGCCGGAGGAAGGACGCAGGAGCAGGACTGCCCTGGTAACAACAACAGTAGTGCCTCATGGGGGGAGAGAAACATGCAGCAGAAGGGAGGAACTGTAGGAGGAGGAGGAGAAGGGAACATGGACAATCTTTCCCCACCTCGCTCTTCTCCTCTTTCTTCTTCTTCCTCGCCTATTGAATGTGCTCAGCCAAGTAGTGTGTGGGTCTCCTCCGCCGCATCCCAAGTGGAGGTAGGCCAAGGCTCGGCAGCATCTTACAATTCCAAAGTCTCCCATCTTCTTCCTGGGCCTCAGGAGAGCCCGTTGGGTGGCAGCAGCAGCGTGCCTGGTGCCAATTTCAACCCTAATGTGAACCCGTCTGCCTGGCCCGCCCTGGGGCAGAGCGGGACCTCCGTTCCGGCTTGTAGCGCCTCATCGCAACACTCGTCCGTGACTTCAGCTTCCTCATTCTCTGCCAGCACCACTGTCATCACCACTCAGACACTTTCATCTGTGAATCAAACTGGTCTCTACCAGCAGCACACTGAAACCGCTGTGGGGGCCAAGACTGGAGAACAGCAGCAGCACTTAGGAAATCCAGGGCCAGAGCCGAGTTCGGGCGGGGCGGGGAGAGAAGCGGGACCAAATCAGGAAGGCGTCAACGAGGGAAACTCGGAGGTTGGCGGTGAAGGTGAGGCGAATACTTCTGGGTCTCTGTCTTCCTCCTCTGCTGCCTCGTCATCTTGGAGCGCTATGCCTCCGGTGACCTCCGAACCTGGCGCTGGTGCCTCGCAGGCAGACGGATGGGATGGAGGGGGTACTGGAGCTCAGGGGCAGGAAGGGAACGTTTGGAGGTTTGGTAGCCAGGACGACAAAGCCGGGTGGGGCAAGGGGAATGGCGGAGGGTCAACCAACCCAGTTGTATCTCAGGGAGCATGGGAAGGAGGAAGTACAGAAGTGAATTGGGGTGGGACTGCAGAAAGTGTAGGTTCTATTAACTTAGCAATAGGAAGCGGAGGAGAAGTGGATGGAAGCAGCATCAGCAGCAGCACGGACAGTGGGGGCGGCGGCTGTTCAGAGGACTCTGCCTCGCAAAACTTAGCAACTATGACAAAAGCTTGGGACAATCAGAAAGGGATGGAAGGTGGAGACGGGACAGTTGGGGAGTGGGGAGGCCCAGGAGGGCAGGGTGGAGCTGTCGGAGGCGGCGGGGGACATTCGTCGTCGAGCGGTGGTGGATCCATCGCTGGAAGCAGAGGCGAACAGAAGGAACGCTCCCCGCGGCACCATTCTGACCATTCCTCCGGGGCAGACGTGGCCTTACTTAGCATGCTCAACAGATCCGACCTGGACCCCCGGGTTCTGTCCAACACAGGCTGGGGCCAGACTCAGATCAAGCAGAATGTGGCCTGGGACCTGGACACCTCAAAAGGTGTAGGGAACAGAAACGAAAGAAACCCTTCATCTTCCTCTGCATTCTCATCAGCAACCATAAACACTACCACCATGCGCAGCTCTAGGTACCCATCAGAGAGCGGTTCTGCGTCCAATGATGCGTCGTCCGGCAGCCTAAACTCTGGCCCCTCTACGCCCAGGGATAATTGGGAGGGTGGTGCTACGCAGTCCACCGGTGGTCCTTTTATGCCTAGCAGCACCATGAGGAAGCCAGGATCGCCAGAAGACGACATGCAGGGCAGTCAAGGAAAGGCAGCTGGAGGATGGGGGGAACCCCCACCTGAAAAAGAGGGCAAAGGATGGAGGACGGACGACCAGCAATGGGGAGGTCATAGAGGAGGAAGGAAAAACTGGCAAGACTTTGAACAACAGGGTAGTGGGTGGGGAGATGGAGCAGAAGACAAAGGAACAGGGGGGTGGAAGGGATCTACAAGAGGAGAAATGGGTGGTTGGGGAGAGGAACGGGGCAAGAGAGACTCGGCTTCTGGAGCCGGGTGGGGAGACGGGAGGAGTAGAGTCGGAAGCAACTCCGACGAGGGATCCTCCTGGGGAAACATGGATGAAGGGGGACCTCAGCGAGGAGGGTGGGGCAGTGGAGGAGATGTGGGTGGAGGCAAATCCCACCAGGACTGGGGGGGCGCCAAACCCAACGCAGCACAGATACCAAACAGCCAAGCGGCACCAACGAAAGCCCAAAATCATCATCAACATCATCAACAGCAGCAGCAATCACCGGGGGGATGGAACAGCCAGCCGAGCGTCGGAGGCGGAGCTCAACTTTCAAAGAACCAGAACCAAAGTTTGGGGTGGACCTCTGGCCCGATTCCTCAAATTTCCGGGGGCGCAGGGGACCCGCTAGAGCCCAGCGGCTGGGAGGAACCGTCGCCTCAGTCCATAAGCCGGAAGATGGAGATCGACGACGGCACGTCAGCCTGGGGGGACCCAACACGCTACAACAACAAGAATGTCAACCTGTGGGACAAGAACAGCCCCGCGCCGGGGTCGAATCAAGGTCCACAAGGTCCGCCGCCAGCAATGCAACAACAGCCTCCGAGACGGCAGCACAGCGTCAACTCCAACCCTGGCAGTGGAGCAGTGGGTAAGGGAGGCAGAATAACAACCGGGACTAATTACAAGGTGTCTGTTTCCATAGCAAATTATAAATCTAAATGTTCAATTCCTTTACAGGCATGTGGGGGGGAGCTGCACAAAGCATGGATGATGGTACAGCGGCTTGGGGCCAGACGTCGGACGCTGCGACCAGCTGGGGAGAATCGGACGATTCCAGCAAATCATCTGGCTGGAGGAACCCTTCACCCAACCCCAGCAAACCTGGTAGGAACCGTGGGTTTCAGAAAATTTTAATCCACTTTTTAGCACGAATAAATAATGAGGTTGGCTCAGTAATCTCTAGACTGTACTGCTTTTTAAGCCGTCTTGCTTTGTTTTTGCTGCAGGAGTGAAGTCAGTGGACAGCTGGGGCGGGAAGGGCGACAGCTCCATCGCCGCGTCCCGGCACCCGAGCTGGGAAGACGACGAGGACGGCGGCGGCGCAGTCTGGAGCAGCGCGGGTTCTCAGGGAAGCGGCTCGTCGTTTAACTCTGCAGGCTGGGGTCAGAGTCATGCTGGGAAGAGAGGAAACATCAAGGTTAGGAATGGGGTGACCTTTCTGGAACAGAACTATTTTCTTTCTTTTACTTACTTAATTTTTCACTTTGTTTTTTACTGTTTTCCCACATTGGTGGAAACAAAGACACTGTCAACAATCTTTAGCAAATGCAATCAGTCCTAAGTCAATCCAAAACAGAAAGGTCACACAGCAAACAATAGATGTTTTATGTTGTGTCCATCTTGTTTTTCTCCTTTTTTTAACCATGTACATCATTTTCTATTGAAAAATAACTGTTTTTAAAACTTTTTTGCTTGCTTTTGATCGAGAGCAATGTTTGGGTTTCTTTCTTACAGAGTGGAGGAGGCGACAGCTGGATGAATCCAGTATCTCGCCAGTTTTCCAACATGGGTCTTCTGGTAAGAAGTTCTCCAAAAATCCCAAACCGCTTCTCTTTTATAAGAAGTTATCATTAAAAACATTCCTTTTTTCTTTTCTTTTTTTTCTTAGGGTGATGATCCAGGCGTGGAAAAAAAGATGGACGGGGACAAGAGAGGAATAAATGACTACAATGGAGAGATGCGAAGAGGAGGGCGAAGCGGAGGAGGGTACCGCATGCCTAGTTCCAAAGACATGGGCCCTGGTGACATGGGACCCTACGGTGATAAGGTAAGAGTCTTATTGTGCTATATTTACATAATTTCAACATTACATTGAAATCACAAGTCACCTGAAACTCTTCAAAGCCTTTAGTTTGATTCTCAGAGCTCAGAGTTGCTAATGGTTGGCGGTACGTTGTTCTTCTAGATGGGTGGCCATGGAGTGTTTGTTGCAGGTGGAGGAGGGGTGTCTCAGCCTCGAGGGATGCACCAGCCTGGCATGCATTCGATGAACTCGTCCCCAGGGTCACGGGCTCAAGTGCCTCATCAGTTCCTTTCTGCTCAGGTTGGCATATTGTCGTCTTCTTCATGTTTTTGCCAAACAAGAAACAAAACAAGATAAATACCAGCAAGTATTTATCTTGCTGGTATCGCTACTTTTTATGGTGCCCAATGAGAGTCATAGTCATTGCTATTTTGCTGGTATCTTTTAGTTGTTTGTTTGGTTCCCATGGTAACCTGTTGTCGGGCTGCGATGTTCTCTGCTCCGTTTATTATCGATTCTGGTTTGAACTCAGAAATACGCCACAGCATCAGGATATAGGTTTCAGCTGGATTCAGGGTTGTTGCTGTGGAGACAGTCAAAAACACAAGTGACTTGCACTTGCAGCTGTAAATCTTTAAATATCGCAACGTTATGCAAACAATGACAGCATAAAGTGTTTTTTTTTTTTTTTTCATTTGGTCAGATCTAAGCCTTTGCTGTTTATTGATCTTTGATTGGGCAAAATGGTATTGTTATATCATTATCAATAAATTTCTTGAAAATGGTCTCAAAATGACAAAATTATCTTTTATCGCAATAATCACTGGGGCAGTTTACAGCACAGCAAAATTTGTTACATTTTCCTTGTTTGTTCATTCCTCCGTGCCTATAGACTGTGGCGTATTTCAGCTGTTGAGTAGAAAGTCTTGTTTGGTTTTATAGTCTCTGTCCAACATTATTTCTACCTTTTTTATAAGTAACAAAAGTACATAACGTTCCCAAAGCACCTGGAATCAGTGCGATTCTGTTTTTTTGTTTGTTTGTGTTTTTTATCATGATACACTTCAGTGTCTCCAAACCCCAATTTTTTATTCAATCTCTCGCTCTGTTTTTTTTACCCTACAGGTGCCGGGTCCCATGCTGAAGCAGATGCCCTCTCCTGGTGGCAGCGTAGGGGGAGTGGGAGGTGTCGGCGGCGTTGGAAGTGTCGGCGGGGTTGGTGGAGGAGTGTTCCCGCCTCAGATTTCCCCGCAGCAGCTTGCAGTGCTCAGCAACATTTACCCCCACATGCAGCAGTTCCATCTGGTACGCGCTAAAACGTTACGTAGCTCACCAAGATGAGTCACCCGCTGGTGACCCTTTCGAGAGAGCTTGAACGAATCGGCTGTTCAAGCGATTGTTGAACATCGATTTTAAGAAATGTTTCTTGCCGTCATTTGTGGCAGGCTTGTCAGCTGCTGATACAACAGCAGCAGCAGCAACAGCAGCTCCTGCAGAACCAGAGGAAGTTCCCCCAACCTCAGCCTCTCAGACAACAGACAGACCCGCAGCAGGTGAGCATTTCAGAGATCTTTTTAACCGTGCACATCTTTGCTTCAGCTGCCCTTTCTTGATCACACAACAAAGAGTCCGCTCTATCAGGGCTGCCACTGTTAGCCGACGTCATCCAGAAACATTCAGAAGTGTTGCAGAGCAAGGCCTCCGTGGACAGACTTCTCCGGAGAGGGTTGTTATGGTTGCGGGTTTTTTTTCCCCCCTTAAGTTTCAGCGGGTTGAGTTAGGTTATTGTGTTGCTAAGCGACACGACTACACAATGAGGTTCACAGCGATGGTTGCTGAGTGAAGACAGTTTTATTTCTGTTTGCTAAAGCGTTAGCCACCGCAGCAGTGAAACAAGAGAAGACATGAGAGGTCGTTTGATTCGACGGTGGGGTTAAAAGCCATTTCATCGCTTTGGATGATTGTGGATGATCCTTAAAAGTTCCAGTTCAAAATCTGAATTATACAAGACTGATGTTGCAGATATAGGCAATGTACACACGTAACCAGACTTTAGTTTGTTTTTGATTGATAGAACTACAGATAAATAGAGTATTATAATATAAAGTTAGTAAAACACAAGATAATGTCGACTGGGAAACATGTCTAAGCAAGTATGTAGCCAAGTGCAGCCAATATATGTCTTTTTTTTCTTCTTGTTTCTCAGTGGGTGGAGCTTATACTAGTGCGCTAACTAGTCCAGAAAATACAGCACTTGCACATTTTCTCAATCTACTTCCTTGTATTTTTTTCGTCTCAGCTGGCGAGAATCATGGCGATTCTCCAGCAGAGGCAGCAGCAGCAGCAGGTTGGAGTTGGAGGAGCAACACCTGGAGGAGGGAACCCCAAGCTGTCCCCCTCTCACCTGGGAGGAGGCGTGTCCAAACAATCCATGGTAGACCCCCTCCCACACACTGGAATGGGGGGTCCCTTATCAGATCTTCATGCCAAATCACAAGGAATGTATTCTGGTACGTTCCTCCAGAACAGATGATGTTTTTTTTACTCACCCATCAGCCAGAGTAAAGGATTGATCCAGGGTGCTTTTTTTTTGGTCAGGGCTCACAGCTGGTGGCAACCTGTCAACACTAGAACTCAGTCCCATGATGGGGGGCATGAAGGACATGAGTGGACAACAGTCCCGCTTTAAATGGATGATGGAGGGACATTCCCCTGCTCCGTCTCCTCCAGACACAGCCCTTCACAAGAACGGTAGGCTAACAGATGGTTCCCAGTGGGATTTTTTTTCGACATCTCCAGAAGTCACACCTCCAATGCTGCCGCGACTCCAGTATTCACAGTGTATCCGAGCATGACGCAGCAAATGACTAAAGCTGTTTTGTGTGTTTATTCATTTATTTTTGGGTTTTTTTGCTATCCGCAAGGCCCTATACCCAGTACGATAAAGGTTCGAGGAGGGTCTCCGTACTCCCAGTATGAAATGCTGGGCAGTGAAGGTTTAGGGATCCCACCTCAGGGCTCTGCAGACAGCTGGCACCGAACTCCTGGTAGTAAGATGGGAAACAAACCTGCCACTTCAAGCTGGCCTCCAGGTGTGGACATGCTGCTTTTTTATTATTTCATCTGTTTTCATCTTACAGGATCAGTGACGATCTGAGGAAAACTGTGCTGATGAAAACTTTACACTTATGTTTTTACAAGTTAAATAGAGCTGCAACCTTCAATTATTTTAGTATTTGAATTGATTAAAATGGTACATTCTGCAGATTTTTTTTTTATTGATCCACTGCAGTCTTTTATTTACACTATCAAAAATGAAGAAATCAATTCCCTTTTTAAATAAGAAAATGCTTCATTCTTTAAAATGAAAAACCTTCATTTAGTGTATCCTTGACTACTTATAGATTTATTGATCTTTTGTTTTCATTAACTATTCAATAATTGGATAGCAAAAGGTGCTTAAGAGAAGACCTTTTTTGGTTTTTTACAGAATTTGAATCAGGTGAAGCTAAAACTATGATATGAGAGGAGTTATGGGTAGAATGTATTTACAGAATTTTTTTTCTTAGATGCAAGTGTATATATACATTTTAGTACAGTTTTGGCTTAATTATTGTTCATATTATACTGTTTTTCCAGTAGGTTAATGATTGAATGCAATTATTTTTGTTTGACGATTATTTCAATAATCAAATAATCTGATTAATTGTTTCAGCCTTAAAGTTAAATAACAGCAGATTAAGGATTGTAATTCAAAATTAGTGAACACTGGTGATTTTAGAACGTAGCCAAGGCTTTAAATCTTAATACATGCAAATTATCCAGATCATTTAAGTTACTTATGTTTCTGTTGTGACAGAGTTCCAGCCCGGTGTGCCATGGAAAGGAATCCAGAGCACTGGGGACCCAGAGTCTGACCCCTACATGACCCCTGGTAGAGTCCTCGGCTCCCCAGCATCCCCAAATCTCAATGACCCGGACCACCCATTACTACGAGACAATATAGGTAATTCACTGCCAAATATTTTCCAGTTTTTAGTTCCTGGTTTGAGTGTTTACATATTATCCTTGAGACAAAGGTACATGATGTACTAACTCTAAAAATAATGTTTTGACTAACTGAAAGATAATAAAATCTTATTATACCACATCTACTGTTAGCTGTTGTTGGATTATATTGTATTTATTATACAGTCAAGGTTTTAAAATCAGTTTTTTGGAATAAAGCTAGTTTACCAAGACAGACAGAGAGACGTTATAGTGCCCTGGTAGTTTAACAAGATTTTCTGAAGTTTTCTTGATTCATCATAAAACTGTTACCAAATCTCTTAGTTTCGTTCACATTATAACCAAAGCTCAGGATTTTGTGTGCTTAACAGAAAACAACACATAATTATAAAGTAGAAAGAAACCTTTTATTAAAGTATTTTTGAGGTTATATAAGCATAAATGAAATTCATCCGATTTGGGTGGAGGTTCCTTCCAAAGGGAATGACCCTATTTTCTATTGAAACACATGATTTATTTTACTTTTACTTTTTCTTTCTTTTTTTTTCTTTTTTTTTCTTTTTTTTTTTTTTACAGTGGCCCAGTTAAAGTACAGGACTAAATCCACAAACCTTTCAAGTTTCATGTGTATCCCATAACATGTAAATAAAAAACGATTCCTTTAAGGTTTTTTCCTAAAACATGGTGAAGCTGAAGAGTAGCTACCAAAACCAAGAGGCTCAAGGTTCGTATCCCGGACAAGCCCCCAATTTATGTCCTGATTCAGCTTCTTGAGCCGCAGCTCCAAATGGACAACTGAACAGGAAATGGATAATAGTTTTTTGTGACAGTCGTTCATTAATAAAAGTCCTCAACAAGCAGATCTCCCCTCTCTAGGCGTGCCGTTAATCTGTGCTCTCTCAGGTGCAGCCAATTAACCCGGTCGAGCTAACAGCAACTGTTGCCGTACTCTAAATCCTGTGAGGATTTTAGATAAACTCTAAAGGAAATGCCACATTTCTAAGGAATAAATAAAAAAGAGAACACTCCTTATCTCTAAAGCTTCACTGGTCTGTGTATTGTAGCTCAGCCCTGCCGTTTCCTGCAGCCCTAACACAAGGACAATCTTCTTAATGGCTCAGTATTTGGGCTGTTACTTTCTTTTTGCTGTTTGCTCATGTTTGAACCGTTTGCAGGGCCAAACCCCTCCCTCAACACCTCGCTGCCTTCACCTGGTGCCTGGCCCTACAGTGCCTCAGACAGCCCCCTCAGCAATGCACACAGCACAGGTCTGATTTCTATTTTGCTTCTTCTTTGCATTCAACTCCTTTTTTTCCCACTCATTAATTTTGAGTTCAAATCACTACATGGTCATATGTTCTGCTTGTTAGAAAAGTTTCCCAAGGTTTTATGTCTGCTAAGTTGTCATATCTGCTGTTTGCAACGTGCCTCTTTGTAACTTGCATTTCATAACTCATTTATCTCTCCCACTCTCCATACCCCTCCCAGGAAAGTACTCTGAGTACAAGCCCAGCTGGCCTCCAGAGCCCATCGGACAAAACAAATTATGGAAGACCAATCGCAATAGCTCACAGCTGCCGCGTCCCCCTCCTGGCCTGACCAATCAGAAGCAGGCCTCGCCCTCCCCGTGGGGAACTGGAGGTCCGCGGTTGGCTCGGAGTTGGGGAGGGATGAATCAAGAGTCAAGATTTGGGTCAGGTACTTTGGAGAGAGAATTGGTTTCATAACCTTTTTTTGTCAGCTTTTGTTTTGATTTTAAGATGTTAAGAAAAGAAGGTTTCATGTATCATAGCTAGGTTCTGACTTTGGTAGCATGGTTAGCATAATAGTGTTTCTGTTTCATCATGCTATTCCTCTCTTTCCCTGTTATGTGTTTGTTTTTTCTAGGCTCAGCTTGGAGTGATGGCACCTCTAGAAGCAGCTGCTGGCTGCTGCTGAGAAACCTGACCCCTCAGGTAAGGACAGAGGACGCTCACATGGACACAGGAGACTAAAAATATCAGCACTTGTTTGGAAATTTAACTCAGAACAATAATTACAGTAGCAGAGGTATGTTAGAGTTACTTGTTGGTCTCTATTTTAGTCGACGTCAATCTTTGAATGAGTTATCTAAATAAACTATATTTAGTCAGGTTCACATAAAAGGTTTTCTGATAAAATGCAGATATGATGCAGATGCTTACTGTGTGAAAATAATTCAGTCCCTTTCAAAAGTGGCACACCTTTAAGCTGCGCACAAACTCAAGAAACTTTTATTGAGCTGTCATGTGATGAGCCAAACAATGTGATATGTAATTTTAAAGTGGAATAAAATCACGGAGAGTTTTCCAAATTTCTCACCTACAAAAATCTGAAGTGGACCTTGGGAATTGGATTCAGCCTCATCAATTTCCTTAAACAAAGAAAATAGGATAGTTTAGATATAAGCATATTCATGCTCAAACTCTAAAATAAGTATTGAGACATTTCAACCATTTCAACGCGTGATTCTGCCAGAGCTGGACTGGAGAGATTACTTAGCCATTTAATGACTTGGGATTAACAGGAAATTCCTCAAACAGCTTAAAAATTATAACTTTTGGGCTTACATTAGTAATGCACACCGATTATCTCTCTGGAGACGTTGTAGCGCTCTAGCTCACTGTAACGATTAAGAAATTATAAATGAATTCAATGCAAAGTGCAATGTCTGCTTTATTAACACGTAGCTTTTCCTCTGCCTAACCATTCTTACACAACCACTGACATTCCTTGGCCTTTTCTGGCCCAATACTTAATGAACCTGGTGAAATGTTTTACACCAAACATTCTCTCTTTCTTTTTTTTTTCTTTTTCCGATTCTAGATTGACGGCTCCACGCTGAGGACTATCTGTATGCAGCATGGCCCCCTGCTGACCTTTCACCTGGGCCTAACCCAAGGCAGCGCTCTGGTTCGATATAACAGCCGGCAGGAGGCGGCCAAGGCTCAGGGTGCTCTTCACATGTAGGTTCACCAGCAGCCCCACAGACACTACGGATCCAGTGCTTCTCAAATATTGTTTATAAAAATAAATCCCAATGATGCTTTAGAGCTTATTGTTGTAAGTAAGGAGGAAGTTATCAATTAATGAGTTAATCTAAAGTTGATTAATCTTATCAATCAACTAATAAGCAGCCAAAACCTGAGTTTTCTCTTGTTTTAAATTACCATGATCAGAGAAATTTTCATGCAGAAGTACCAAAGTACCGTCTGCGGTTGCTGTTGAAGGAATATTAAAACTTTGCTCCATAAAATGCATTGATTCACAGCAGTCCTCAAAATCAACCATAGTTTTATTCCACCACTATACAATTTTTCTGTGTGATCCCCTCTGTTTTTTTTTTTGTTATATTAACCTCACCTTTGTATCACATCAATTTTTGGTTGGGAAGTTGAACCCACTACCAAAAATAAAAAAATAAAATTATGAGCATAAACTCATGTGGTATTACGAGAATAACCACAATAATGTTACAACTTTGTTCTGGTAATTTTGACTTTTTTTCCCATACGGGTATATTTTTGTAATAATGACTTTACTCTCATAATTTTATGTCTTTCTTTTCTGTTATTTATTTTATTTTCTTACCATGGCCTAATACTGCCTCATAGCTCCGCTTGGTGTTTTTGCACTTTTGTTTTGAAATATATAGCCCCTTTTGCATCTCACACCGGACTCTGTTTGGACCGTTTTATTTTTCGTTCTTGTATGTCTCTGCCGTCTTAATTCCTGTTTCATCTGGCTCCAATTAAGGAAGACCAGGGCGCCCTCTGCTGGATGGCGACCAAACTACAACACAAAAACATGGCCTAAGTGGACGTCATTAGTTAATCGATTGGTTTCTTAGATTAAAATTAGTTACAGTCGATAATCATTAGTCAAATAGTTGTTTGCGTCCCTAGTTACAAATAGGAAAACTTTGAGAAGTTTAATGAATATGAATAATGTTGCATTCAGTTGTATTCCTAAAAGACGTTTGCCTTGACTTGCCTTCCAGGTGTGTTCTGGGAAACACCACCATCCTGGCTGAGTTTGTGAGTGAAGAAGAGGTTGCACGCTATTTTGCACATTCCCAGGCCGAAGGGGCTGGCTCGGGAGGAGCGGCGGGCAACGGAGCGCCCGGTTCATCCGGAACGGGCGCGGCCGTGGCCAGCAGCGGCGGGAGCTCCCCTGGGAGTGAGCGGCCGGCGGTGGGCTCATCTTCAGGTGGAAACGGAAATGGCGGCGGCGCCGGCGGAGGGGAAAGGTCGTCCGGCTCTGGATGGCAGAGTCTCGATGGTACGGGCGCGTCTTCGGAAGCGTCTTCGGCCCAAGGACCGGGGCTCGCGATATTCTCCCAGTGGAGCACCAACGGGGCCGGGGAAGGAGGCGTCGGCGGGGTGGAGAGCGGGCGGTCTGGGCTGTGGGGCGGCATAAACGCAGGATACCCGAGCAGCAGCCTGTGGGGAGCGCCTCAAATGGAGGAAAGGCACCAAATGGACAGCTCCGCCGGACTGTTGCCTGGTGACCTGCTGGGTGGAGGGGCCGACTCCATCTGATGAGCCCGCCCAACGAGTATGATCGGATTTGAACACACTGATAGGGCATACACTGGGATACATATGTACTTAATATGGCACACATATTTACATGGTATGCATATTGATGTACTGAATACATACCCGTGCGTACATATACTAGTATGCATATTAACGTGCACACACTTAAAGCAGAAATGTGAGACATGCTTACACACATTCTCATGGCCAGACTTAAGCTATTATATAAAAAAAACAAATGCAGGGACTGTTAGATGTGTATTCAGCCTTTTTTTCCACACATGAAGATTTCAACTGCTTAGACTTGAAACCTGAAAAAGAATGAAAAAGAAAAAAAAAAGTCAGCGAGTCTTAAAGACTCGACTGGATTGCAATGTGCTTAGTAAGTAGGGGGACTTTTTAACCGATTTACATGAACATGCACACACCAAATACAGAGAAGCCTTCAGACAGACAGGCACTGTAAACAGCATTACCTTCATCATTATAAGAGAACACTGAGGAGCGCAGTTTGTATTCACATCCCCTTAAAGACAGAGATTGAATCCAAACACATGCAAAACGGCTCTGATCCAGATCAGGGCTGTATCTTACTGTGTATGTTAAGTTTGTTTTTTTGTTGTTGTTTTATTCTTGTTTCGTTTGGATGTATGATTTTAATTTTTGAATAGTGAAATTTTGAAAGAAAAGAAAAAACTAGAAAAAAAAAGTCATTGATCCGTTTTCAAAAATGCTGACCTCCTACTGTTGTATCTCACGCACTCTTTTGTTTTTGTTTTGTTTTTTTTCTTTCTGTTATTCGTTCTTGTTACTGTTGCAGTGATACATGTTTAATTGCTGGCATTTTCAGGCTACGATGCATTTCTCCACGTGTCGATGCTGTGTGCAGCATCACACACACTATGAGTATGAGTGAGACTGAGACCAAGTAAGTGGATTATAAACCACCGCAGTCGCTGTGCATGTGTGTGAGAATGTGACGACAATGCGTGTGCGCATGGTAATGCCTGTCATAATGTGGGCAAGGCTGCTTACTTATACAGAAGGTCTATACAAAAAAAATGTTATGAGTGCATTTGGTATTCTGCTGACTGTGTTAAGAAATATTGGCACTAATGCTTTTTTTCCCCCCTTTTCATTTGAAGTGTTTTTTAGTAGATGTCTTTTTTTATTGTCTGACCTGCAATAATAATAATAAAAAAAGAAACATTTTAATGACACAAAGAGCTGAAGGCATATGCGTTGAGAAAAATGGACATGCCAAATCTTATCAAACTGTGTGCAGTGGGAGGGGCGGGGCGGGTTGTTTACAGATACAGTGTAAGCGTTACCGTTCGTTTTTAATGGTTTGTTGTTGTGTATTTGTTTTAAATTAAGACAGGCTTTAACACTCCTGTTCAGTGTTTTCGTTTTGAGATTTTACAGAAGAAAAATTTATTTAAACAATGAGAACAAGATTAATAAAGATGAAAGTATTGGCTTCTAAGTTTGTCCTCGTGGTTATTTTTTTATGAAATGTATGCAGCGCTCGTCAGAAATTTGTATAAATTCATCTTGGACATAGGTGTTCAGATTAATTGTGTGCTTTTCAATGCAGTTGAACAGATAAAAAATGAGCCATTATGCAAGGACAACTTAAATGTTTTTTGGGGAATTTTTCTGTACTCTACACAATGTCAATATTCCACTTACATATTTAGTATTGTATGTATTAAACACAACTGAAACAATTTACAATTGTGGTTCTGTGTTTAGGCTGTGAGAGGAAGCCAGAGAACCCACTAATGCACAGACCTTGTATGGCCTCAACCCATTTGGTTCACCTTAAAAATAACAGCTAAAATACTTAAAAGATAAAAAGTGATGCTATTTATGAATGTTTGTAGTTTTCTAACCAGAATTATGTGAAATTTATCTCCTGTTTTGGCAATTATGTGAATTTTCAACACTATTGTTTGTTCTACTGCTTATATTAATAGCAAAAATATTAAATATATATTTTATGGGTATTACAACTAATAGTCTTGCAACAAGCTCTGTGCCAGTCATCGTTTTACCACCAATCCAATTTACAACCAACGTCACAACTACAGTCAACAATGGCTTACAGTTAACTGTTTACTTGCTGTAAAGTACTAATGCGATATATATATATAAAAAAGATAACACGTTTAACTGTCAAAATTCTATTAAGTAGTTCCTTTTGGAGCGAATAACGGTAACTAGAAATTTAATGAATGGTGAAATTAAATAAGGGAGGCGTAGTTAGACTTTACGTTCCAGTTTTAGTACTGACGGTGACAGCCAGAGGGTGACATCATCGACGTTGTGAGCACGTACGTCGTTAAGTAACGAGAGGGAGGGGAGGCGAATCAGAGTGGAGAACGGCCGTTTGTGGTGCTGGAGCTTCTCAGGGACTATCAACAGGGAGCGCAACCGACGACTGAGCTCAGAGCTGGGGGTATGAGAGCTGCCATAATCCGCTCCCATCCTCCTCTGGTCGGTTTCTTGTCCGACTGACAACCATCGGATCAGAAGCTCCACTTAACCAGCTGTCGGACGAACCCGATATCGGGTGAGTGTTGGGTCGGGGAGCCATTAAAACCGAGGGGGAAAAGAGACCCGATTCGACCGAAGCGGAGTCTCCTATTCACGGCTTTACAGGAGAGGGGGAGGGGGCAAGTAGTAGGACTGGCTGTCTACCCTGGCTGGTTGAATGCATGTAAGTGTGCGGTTGTAAGCAAGACAACAAATTTGACTTATTCAACTGTATTTAATGTTAAGCTTTGTTAAATTTAGAACCTTTTCAGCAGTACGCCCCACGGTTCGGGTAACGTATTCCTCCTACTAGCTTAGTCGTAGCGGCTAACAGTCAACTTACGCTGATTCCTGTGGCTTGTATTTCTAACACAAACTAGTAAAAGCAGATATAAGCTATTGAAGTCACCTATTTATTATTATTTTTTGTCAAATTATGACTGTATATGTTTTATAAATTTTTTTTCTAAAAATACATCGCAGCACTTTGTGAAACGGAATACCGACTGAATTGTGCCACTATAGCTGTACAAAACCGTCGTTTTGTTAGCATAAATGGGGGGAGGAAATATTGCGCACAAAATGTGGCATCCGTTGAATTCAGAACAAAGTAGTTGTTTGTAGTGACAGCTGTGAGGGGCGTAACGTTAGCACTGTTCGTGTGATTGCGAAATAATCTGGTTTTGCGTGACTGACATTGTTTTCTTTCCTTTTTTTTATTTTAAGAGTTTTGAGTAGATATGATTTTATATAAAAGTGCTCCAAACAGAAGTTGTTTGGATTGATGCAAAGCTGAAAAAACCTCCAAAAATATTTCCTTCTTTGCAGTCGTCACTGTGAGGTATTAGAGCTTAAACCATAGCTTTCCAGCTCCTCAGAACATCATGTTTTCGCAGCTACTACTAAGACTCGTCTTGAACCAGCAGCTGTGTACTGTAACCATCTTGACCAATCCACTCTCCTGGAGACGATTACTACCGTAATAGCACATGTTGTTTTTCCAGTGCAGTGTGACAGGCTAATTCCCATTGCTTCACCTTAGCACTGTCTCTGAGACCTGAATGATGAATTCCTCCCATTGCTGTTGGGCTTAAGATACTCACACCTTTGAGAATCCTAAAATCCCTGTCATAAGGCAGGTTAAGACCAATACAATAGCATTTATTTGAATGCATTTATGCTAACAGTAGATGCAGAGAAATGGAGTTGAGCGTCTCTGTTTCTGAACTGAGTGCTCTCTGTTTTAGTTTTGTAATTATTTTACTCCTCAACTCTGGTCTGGTATGACTCTAACTCTTTATTAACTCTGATCCGACTGCGTCTGTCACATCTGCCATGGCGAGCTGCCGACATTCAATTTTTAAAAATGTTTTTTTAATTGTTGCCCATATGCTTTGGATTTTTTTTCCTCTATTAACTAGTTTCATCATAAAACCAGAGGATGTATTTATCCACGTACTCGTAGCCAAGGTATTCTAAATAATTACAGTTGTGTGGGTTTGTTTTCTAACTAATGGCTTCTTTGGGATCTTAAACGGGTAATAAATGTTGAATTGCTATGGATAAAAACATGAAATAAGTAAAATTATCAGAGATGTACGAAAGAAATACACTTATAAACCATAGTTGGACTATTTTTAGCTTAACCATCACTGACCTGTGATCAACCTTTCAAAACATCCCATATGTAGTCAGCGAGTTGTCTTTAAATCAAGCAAGAGGACACAGAGAAGCACAAAGAGGTTAAATGGAAGCTATTTTACTAAGTCTGAAGGTCTGTTTATAGTTTTTGGAGGCTGAGAGAGAGAGCAGAACTTTAAAACTGCAGTATGTAGCTTTCACCATGTTGTGACAATGTAATATGAGACAATCTGAAAAGATGGAGCTCTTCCCTGAGTTATTATTGTTAAAATGTACAGCTCCTGGTCAAAAACAACCAATCAGAGCCAGGAGGAGTGTCTTAACGCTGTCAATCAACCACAATGCAAGTGTGCTAATGGTGGAGAACCAACTTTTTGTTTTTGTTTTTTCGTTATTTTATTGAAATTTTAAATTGCTGTTGAAATCAGTTGTTTTGACTAGACAAATACTAACTCAAGATATCAGTAATGTAATTCTGGCTAGTCAAAATGTAAATTCAAGATACCTCAATTAATTAGAGGAATTAATTGATATCACCTAATTCATTTGGAGATATCTGAAAAGGAATTTAGACTAGTCCAGAATTATAGTTCCATATATTTCTAATTTAGTTTTGCCTAGTCATTATTTTCTTTAAAGATGTCTGCAATTTAATTTGCACTAGTCAAATCTGAAAATCTTTTATCTAAAAATACTTTTTAAGATGGCTTGAATTATGGTGTCATTCAAGATATTTTTGACTATTCAGAACAAAAAGTGAGATCTTAAATCTACTAGTCATCATTTATTTTTTGATATCAGAAAAATCTTTCAGATGGTCAGTAATTAATCGCTGATATCTCAATTAAAGCTCCCACACAAATTAATAGTAGCTCTAACGTCATTTATGTTAATCAGAAGGTATTTAAGAGATATCTCAAATAGGTATTTTGAACATAAATTAAAAAAACATAATTAAAGATTCATTAATGTACTAATATGTCTAGTCATTCATAAATTTTTAATATCTGGAATATAACCGAAACCGATTTTATGTTAAAACTGCCTACCATACTGGTTCTCCAAGAATTGTTGCTTAACTTGCTCGAGTTGTCCTCAAAGTGAACTCGTTTTGAAGATTTGGATTTTCTCTCAAAGTAAGATGAGCTGAGGTCGTTTTGAGGTTCCATCCTAGGAATCAATACGTTATCTGCATAATATATTTATATTATTATATTCCCTTAATATGAATGTATTTGTAGGCTCAGTCTGACTGTGTTCTCCGTAAAGTAAGACGTGCTGCATTTTGGAAACGGCACATTTTGTCGACACAGAGTTCCCAGATTAACACTGGGAGTAAACCTCGTCTAATGAGCGGTTCTCCGCAGCTCTGGGCTTTCTGGAGTTCATTACACAGACCCAACGGTCCGAGGGCTCTGACACAGATCCAGCCAGCCAGTGCTCTCCGTTGCTGTGGCTGCTCATGCCTTCTTTCCTTCAGCGTTGCCAGCCCAGCACGGCAGAGAGCTCAGCCTCGCTTTGGCAGTGGCTGCTCAATGTGGCGTGGTCGAGCGAAGCGCTGAATAAATGATGATCCCGCGCCGCCATCACGTGTGAGCTTGGCTCAGAAATTAGGCTTGATTTCCTCACGCATCCCAAAGCCTCTTGCTCGTGCAGCATCAGGTCCTCCTAGTTCCTCTTCCAGGTCCAAACCGGCATTTCTACGTTGGCCTCTTTTTCTTTTCTTTTTTTTTTTCTCGCTCCTCCTTTCTTCTCCTGATCCCAAAAGCAGTCCCCCACCCTACCATCTCCAGCTATCCTGCGTGTTCCGCCGTTTTTTTGTTGTTGTTCTAGATGGGTGTTTTCCAGCTAACAGGATGCATCCTCTTGTAAACATGTGGTGAGTTTTGCTGGGATAAATTCATCATATGAGAAACCGAGTCTCAACAAAGACTTCAGTCATTCTGTCACGTGGCAAAATAAAGAAACTGGCTCCGTTTTTAACGCTGAATGGTTTTTAACCAAGGGGAGAATGATATGAACTTAAAGTTTTATTACAAAGCTTTGTGGTAACATTGTCATAAAAGTGATAAGAGATGTTTATTACTACGTTTTATGGAACTCTGTGGCTGTGACTGCATGGCACAGCAATTGTAGCCTCTCATGCACAAATTCTGCTCTTGACTAACATTTCTTTTTTATAACGCGCTTTTTTTTAGGACACCAGTCACACAAAGAAGTGTGATTCATATCATTAAACCAAGGTTATTATCGTTAACTAAAATGAGCAAAACAATGAATTGAATGTAATAAAACTTTATGAATCTATTGATTAACTTTTTGATCTGATGTGAAATAAACTTTTATTTATAGTTTTTTTTTTTTCTCCTGGCGGCACTTAAGCAAGTCCACAAAATGGCGACAGCAAAAGTTTGGAGAAAACGGCATGAGTCTGTTGTTGTTCCACAATAATTGAATACATTTTTTGAAAATAGCATCTTCTGTTGAGTATTCATTAACCAATTGATGTATACATAATCACCGTTTAGAAAACAAATGAGAGAAACTACAACTTTAACTAATAAAAACTAAACGACATATAACTAAGAAAAACTAGCAAACACAGTCTAAAAACAAATCAAAGCTGACAGTCAAAATGAAATAAAACTGAATCATAATGAAAAACCCAAAAATGATGTACAGTAACTGCATTTAACCATATTTAATAAAAAAAAAACATTTATATAATATATATATATATATATATATATATATATCGATGCACTCATTGAACAAACAGCGGAGAAAATGGTAAAAAATGGACAGTTTTAAGGGATTTTAAACATTAAGTTGAATTTATCGAGCCAACAAATCAAAACTCTTAAAATAAATGTATCACTATGGATGATAAACGACACGTCAACTGGCCACCTTTGTTTTGACCCCCAAAATATGTCTTAACGAGCCACAGAGTTGAGAATATGTGTGTTTAAAGTTGCTTTTTTCCCCCGTAGATCTACGTTGTCCGTTGATGACAGTGACACCTTGCAACCATGGAGCTGAGAGTGGGGAACAAATACCGACTGGGGCGAAAGATAGGGAGTGGATCATTCGGAGACATTTACCTCGGTAAGCGGGGGAGGAAAATGTTCCTCACCTTCATCCATCGTCAGGCAGCACAACGTGCTTCTCCTGCACGTCCCTTACAGATGTGGTTATTTTTGTCCGCTTCTCCTCAGGTGCCAACATTGCGACGGGCGAGGAAGTCGCCATCAAGCTGGAATGTGTGAAGACCAAACACCCACAGTTGCACATTGAAAGCAAGTTCTACAAGATGATGCAGGGAGGAGGTGAGCACCTGCCGCTTCAACGCGCTCGGCAGGATTTTTCAGCGCATTCCTTTGCAGACGTCGTCGTGGCGGCGCAAAAACATCCTGCCGAACCTGAAGCTCAAACAATGAAATTCAAATTCTCTTTAATTTTTCTGACCTTCAAGGTCAGTCTGGGATTTTATTTTATTTATTTCCAATTTGGAGAAATTGCTTGCTGAAATCAACCACTTTTATGGTGGTTTTTTTTATCTGTTTTCTTTTATTGAGATAGTTGCGTCTTACTAGAAATACCAGGGTATATCATATTACTGTCGGCATGACAATAGATAAAAATAACCAATTAAACGTTTTCACATTACAGTAATATTACAAAATTAATCCAGTTAGCAGAATCAAAATGACCTTTGTAACTATTTTGTTCTCTTTCTATCTCTCTGTTAATGTTGCATATTAATATGTAACATTAACATATTCAGTTAATGCTACTTTTGCCTTACCACCCTTGCAGTTTTAGTGTTTTTATTCAAAACATGATCATGTGGGAAGCAGGGAAGGGTAATAGAACGAGCAACCTGTCTGTGTTTACATGGCAGAGTAACTGTTTATTCTATTGAAATGATTAATTTCCTAAACACAAAGCGCCACTGTTGAGATGATAATACTGCTACACAAAAGAAACGGCAGAATAACCAGTCCTTTGGTATAAATAAAGGCTAAAATTCACACAACTTAAATCAACTTTGCTGCAGTTTTAATGACTCTTTTCAAAGCAATGCTGTTGTTCTGCCACTCAACCCTACATACTCCCGTTTTATTTTATCTGACCAGTCGGGATCCCATCGATAAAATGGTGCGGCGCCGAGGGCGACTACAACGTCATGGTGATGGAGCTGCTGGGGCCCAGCCTGGAGGATCTTTTTAACTTCTGCTCCAGGAAGTTCAGCCTGAAGACTGTCCTGCTTCTGGCAGACCAGATGGTGAGACTCAAACTTTGCCTTAAAGAAACACTCAGTCAGCCAGTATCAAGGTGAATGAGATATTTACGCTGCCAGTAGAGGAACATGATAGAATGACTCTTTCTGCAGCAGGTCGGTGTGTATTTTGTATGTAAACGTTGTATACGATTCCCTTGAAGTTTTTTTAAAGGATAGATGTTTTGATTTCTTCTCCTCGCCTGCTGTCGGCTTTATTCTGTGTTGACTGAGATATTTCGTATCACAGGTCAGACTCTTAACTCACCTTTTGCCCCCGATGCGTTGTCGTGTCAGACGTCCATATGGCCATCCGATTGGCTGCTTTTCAGCCTTGGGGGGTCATGACCTTCCTGTCCTGATTTGTCCCGCTGCCACCACCAATCTGTCCACCAATCTCCGTTTGCTTAAGTAGCTCTCGCACGGCCGACTGTCGGCGTAACAAAATGTTTCCTTTCCAGATCAGTCGCATCGAGTACATCCACTCCAAGAACTTCATCCACAGAGACGTGAAGCCAGATAACTTCCTCATGGGGTTGGGCAAGAAGGGCAACCTGGTGTACATCATCGACTTTGGGCTGGCCAAAAAGTACCGCGACGCGCGCACACACCAGCACATCCCTTACAGGGAGAACAAGAACCTGACGGGAACGGCGCGCTACGCCTCAATCAACACGCATCTTGGAATCGGTGAGACCTGACGCGAGTTTTACTGATATTTGCTGAGGGAAAATGTGTTTCACTGTGTTTACGCATCAAACCCAGAGGTTTTCCTCTTATCAGGGTCGCTCTGTTCTGCCTCAGTGACGGCTACATGATAATCTGGGTCGCATTGACCTTTGTCTGGTGGTAAAGTTTAGTAGATGCACAGATCTAATTGTCCTTTGAGTTTTCTGTGTGTTGTTTTTGTTTTTATTCTTGTTGAAAATGTATTGGTGGTGTATGAACATGTTGGTGGTTTTTTGCTGCTACCATCTCATGAACAGCCGATGCTCTTTTTTGTTCATTTTTGTTCAGGCATTCTGACTGGTCAACTGATGCTTCTGTGACCAATCAAAATGCCTGAATAAAGCTAAGAGGGGTTTAAAAATAATGTGACTATTGCTGGATGATATGTACGGAAGAGGATTAGAGCCACTGGGAAAAAAAAAAAAAATCTCGGAATTCTGACTTTATCTCACAATTCTGAAAAAAGTAGATTCCGTAGATTTGGCTTAAAACTTTTTTTCCCCCCATAGTATTCTGATTTTAATTGATTCCTTCTTCTAAAAAAAAGAAAAAAAGGATTTTTCTCTTTCTTAAAAATAATTGACGAATGACAGAAAACATTTTCAAAATTTGGCCTTTACTTCAGTCATCCTTTCTGTGAGTTGTATTAGGTCGTGAAGAAATTTTGTTTAAATAAGGAAAAAGGTAGTTTTAATAAGAAATAGCTACTTCAATGATTTTGTAACCGCGTCAGCCAATTAACAAACTACTTTTTTTTTCTTCGTCTTTCAAATTAGATTTTTCAAGCAAGTCTTTCTGCATATACATTAGTTCTATAATATTACCAGAAGTTGAACTCTACCAGGAAGTAAATTTGCAACAATTCTTTTAATCCCCAGATATTTGTCCCTAAAATCATCAGGTTTAGTTCTGTCTCATTCATGCACACCTGACGCTTCGTGTCCACAGAGCAGTCGAGACGTGACGACCTGGAGTCCCTCGGTTACGTCCTCATGTACTTCAACCTGGGCTCGCTGCCTTGGCAGGGCCTCAAGGCTGCCACCAAGAGACAGAAGTACGAGCGAATCAGCGAGAAGAAGATGTCCACACCCATCGAAGTTCTTTGCAAAGGATATCCTTGTGAGTCCTTGTGCATTGGTACAGCCACATGCTCTTGAAACCATCCACAGCTTCTGTGTTTAGATCGTTCTGCTTAAAACAGAACCCGAGATTCTACTATTTGTGTCGACACTTGCAGGTTTTCTGGCTTTCCTGTATATTCACTTTCTCATTCTTTGTTCTATTTTTGTTTTGTTTTTCTTTCTACAGCCGAGTTCTCCACATACCTGAATTTTTGCCGCTCGCTCCGTTTCGATGACAAACCGGACTACTCCTACCTACGCCAACTGTTCAGGAATCTCTTCCACCGGCAGGGATTCTCCTACGATTACGTCTTTGACTGGAACATGCTCAAATTTGTAAGTTTTTTTTTTTTTTTGTATCCAAACTTTCTTTGCTTATTGAAACCTTCAGTGGAAATCTAATATGGCCGATTGCATTTCTCAGGGCGCCAGTCGATCAACTGAGGACGGGGATCGTGACAGGAGGGCCGGGGACGATCGAGACGACCGGATTGGAGGAGTCCCCAGGGGGTCTGCGTCGCGGGGCCTCCCTTCGGGCCCCACTCCAGGCGCTGCCAACAGAGTCCGGAACGGACCAGAGCAAGCCATCTCAAACCCGGCCTCACGGGTCCAGCAGTCTGGTTGGTTACTGATTAAAACACATTCAGCCCCTTTAAATCACTTTAATTAGAAGAGAAAACTTTGCCAACTCGCATGTTTTCTAGAAAATCTTACTCAGAAACCGTCTATTATTTCTCTTCCCTGTAGGCAACACGTCACCTCGTGCAATTTCCCGCGCTGAGCGGGAGAGGAAGGTGAGCATGCGTTTACACCGTGGCGCTCCTGCCAACGTATCGTCCTCTGACCTCACAGCCCGACAAGACCAGTCGAGGATTTCCACGTCACAGGTAAGACAACATTCAAGGCACTGAATTTTTGTAAGCAAAAATGTTATCATCCTTGATGTTAGACCCCCCTTTTTGACACATATTGTGTTTTAAAACAAGAGCTACATGGAATTGATTTACTCGTATGCTAGATTAGTGTTGTTTTCACTGTTCCCTGCTGGGATCGACTCCCAACATTAGACCTCTAACTTCTGATGTTTAATCTCATGAGATTTTGGAGGTAATCACAGCTTACTGTTTCAGTGTTTAGCAATGGAATTAATTCCCCTAGAGATTTTGTCCATTTTCCCACAATACATCTCCAAACGTTGATGTATTTGATATGGACAAACTCAGTTTATCACGTGGTTGACTGTGAAGAGGTGTAACAATAAAACATGCCATTGACTAGCCCTACTGCGTCTTGTGGAGCCACAGCTGAGTTGGGAGTTATAAAGTGACATTTCAGACAAAAAAAAGCCAAAATCAGAATTGGCAGGGCGGCCTTTTTAAGGATCAGTGATCGGCCAGAAAACTGCAATCAGTTCAGCTCTAGTTTACATTATGGGAAGTTAAATCCATTTGCATTTCAGTTTAAAAATATAAACTGGAAGTTATTTGCCTTAAACTTTATTCCGTCGTTGTTTGCAGGTCAGCGTGCCGTTTGAGCACATTGGGAAGTGAGATTTTGCAGCTCCTCATGCACACACATATGACAGGTGAGTTCAAATTTTACATTTTCTATTGTTATAAATATAAATGCAAAGTCTAATTCTGATTCTGTTCTTTTTGCAGGGCTGCAAGGAAGTTTTGTCACTATATTTTTCTTTACCCCCAACGTTCTTTATACTTTGTTTATTTCAAAACTGTTCAATGGACATGCAGGTTTTTTTTCTTTTCTTTTTTTTTTTTTTTTTGCTGCAACGAGATATTAAATGTTTAAAGGATTCAGGAAAATACACAAAGGTATTCAACATGCGTTCTTACCCGGACCGTTATAGGATCACCACCACAGTACATGAAACCAACGACAATGCTGCACCTCGACAGTTGCTCATTCCCACCCTGTTGTTTTTGTTTTGGTCCTCTAAACATTCCCTTGAAAACAGTCAGCATTGAAGGAGCAAAAAAAAAAAGATTTCAGGGACATGCATGTTTCTTATTAATGGTTGATCAGACTTAGAAATGTTCCCCCTTTTTCCCAGAAAAAGGTAACTGTCATCTTCATCTTGTTTGTTTCCTTATTTTATTCTTTGTATATTTTAAGAATTGAAAGCTAAATCGGATGAGGCATGTAGATTAGAGGGTGGCAACCAGAGAGGAAAAGAAGCGAATGAGTAAGTGATGTTTTTTTTTAAGCTGTTGTAATATTCCTGGTGAAGTAGCTGGTATCTGCTTTTCCCCTCACATCCACTTTAGACATAAAAATCCTCTGCACATCTACTCTGTCTATTTTTTGTTTTACAAGCTTTTATCTTGTATTTTAAATTTTTTTTGCTTTGATTTTAATCTGTGGCGGGGGGAAAAAAAATATGATTGTGGAAATTTGAAGGACTCACTCCTAAGTCTTGAGCGAAGCGCCTCAGGAAATATCTCAGCATACCGATATTCGACCTGAGACCACAGCTGCCCGTTTTGGCTTACAAATAGGGGATGCAATTTTTATGACATTTCTTAAAAGTTACCTTTTTTATTCATTTGTTATTTGGGGCTTTGAAGAAGAAGAGGAGAGGGTGGGGGGCAGTCACTGTTAGGACCATGAGGGCGGGTCGGGGCATCAAATTTCTTTTTTCTTTTTTTTTTCTTTTTTTTCTTTTTTGTTGTTTACTCCACTGTAAATATTTTTTATTTCATTGTAAAGCCAAAATGTGGTTATTGTAAAGGTGTAAAGTAGAAAAATGCATACTAATGACTTATAGGGCGTTGAATCCGAAATAAACGTGGAGATAGGCGACTGTTGCCGTGCCAGCTGGGTCATCAAACAGGTGTGAGTGAGTCGAGTGCTACAGTAAATCCTCCAAGATCAATAACGTCACTTCATCTGTTCAGATCCTCCTCCATTCCCACAAAAACGACTTCCAGTATTTCTGTTGCAGAAAAATAAATTGGTTTAGTTGACACCACATTCTCTTTATTTAACCCCTCTCCAACTTTGTCATTAGATGCATCTGCTGGTGTGTGTGTGCGTGTGTGTGTAAATGTGTATGGAGTGCACTGTGTATAGTTACCATTGTACAGGCCACCATGACCCAGTGGCATTGCAGTTGTAGCTTTGAGGATGACGTACAAGAGGATGGAGCAAAAGGTATTTCACATTGTGTATTGTGTACCGATATCCTGTACAGTTCTTTAACACTATTTACAGTATTTGTGTATATTTTATGAAGTAATAAAATGGATAATGTTGCTGACAATCTGGGTTTGTTTTTAGATATATTTGCACTTGCATGAATGAATAAGCTGGAGACTTGTGTTTAGGGAGGAAAAAATTCAGGATTTGGATACATATGAGAGAATATTAGAAATATATCTGGGCTTTATTACATTTTCCCTTATTTAAAAGTCCATCAGTTCCTTTACCTATCACTCCTGTGTTCCACCCATTTGTCCATCAAAATGGGTCCTTTTTTGTGTGTGTGTCATTAAGATCAGGGTTTTCTCTCGTTTATTTAAAGCAAGACTACTTAGAAATAGTTGGCATAATTTCATAAGGACGTTTTTTGTTTTTTATAAACTTTAAAAACTGATTGGGGAAAGGTAGGAAATTTGCAATATTTGGCAAGTGTCATCCATACTTCGCCATTAACGTTCTCTGAATGGAAGTTGGAGGAGGAGGGGAGTGGTGTTGAGAACTTGAACGTAACCAACCATAAACTGGACGCGCATGCGCTCTCGGAGCAGAGTCCCAGCGAGCGGCTGTTGACACAGCTTTATGATGTGGGCGAAGTAACGGTCTGTGGTCCTTCTGTTTTGGACTGCTTCTTAAAAAAAATAGTTCTCTTTCTTTTTTGCTGCCGTTTTTGCGTGGGGTCTCTTACACGAGTTCAATTCTTCGTTATCTCTTCACGTAAAGCGAGGCTTCGGGCGGTTGGAAGCTTTGCTACTCGCTAGCTAGCAGCGCGCGGATCAGCTGCCGAGCGGGCGAGACTTCACAGCTTTCATGGGAAGAGAGGGAGAAGCTTCCGGTGTTCAGATTATAATGCAGTGATTACATACGTGGCTCGCTGTCGACTCGATATTAGCCGTTAGCCCCGTAACTTTTAGTTTGGACTCCCGAAGGTTCACCGTTCAGCTGGAGATGAAGAGCTAAATTGATGCTTGGATACAAACGTCTACAAACGAGGTGAGCTTACATTAGCAACACGGAGACATTCAGCAGGAAATATTAGTCCGTTTTGTTTTGTTTTGTCTCCGAGCTCGTTCAACTCCCGAATCCGTAATCAATATCAGCTTTAGGGTAAATATTAATGCTGTTATTTCTCTCTCCGTTTTACGTATATGTATACGTTTCTAATTTCCTGCGTTATTAAATGATTTTGTTCAGATTCATTTGTGCAAACAAGCTTCTTTACTCCAAAGACAGCTGGTTCGATACAGCTCAAAGTGCAGCCCGTGTTGTGAAACCTATCCTCGGATGAAGTCAGCAGGATTGATGAGCTGCTCCTATCTGTTGTCTGTGGCCCACTGGGAACCAGTAAGCTGTTACTGGAGCTACAAGCTGGTGTTGGTGCGCTGCGGTGGTCCGTGGATCTCATTCGAGAGATTAACCCACTCTGGTTGCTGTCCATCTCTCCTTTCATGTGTTTTTTGGGGGCTTTTCATGGCGGTTCGGTTTGAAAACTACACCATCTGGACAGAGTTATTCTACACAAAAATACAGTTCGTAATTTTTGAAAGTTTTATTGGCTTTATAGGACCATTAAGGTTGATTTCTATGATCTAAGACCTTCTTAGGTTATTGTAAACTAGAGAGGAACACATTTTCATTTAAAAAATCTTTATTGAATATATGACAAAATAAGGTTTAAGACATTTGTTGTAACTAGAATCAAGAAATAGACAAAAAGCCTTAAAATCTCTGTCTTTCAGTTTTAAATTTTAAAACTCGCTGTTTATATTCAGTATGTCATTTGAACACCTTAATCTAGTCCAGATTTGAAGCTCTGAATGGATGTAATGAACTTCAGCAATGTTTGTAAATTAATCAATAGTTATGCAAGTTTATTGATACAGCAAAAATGCTTAAAGGAAAAGCAAAAAGAAAATACATTTTTGCTATAAAAGAAGGAGCTTAATATGTCACAAACGTGACCAAAGATACAACTGTTAAAATGCAGACTTAAAAGTCAAAACTGAATATAAACTTAAATCCAAATCTGATGCTTTTATCACTCATCAGACAAGCGGTTCATTGGTCAGATTTGTTTTATTGAAATTTGCTGTAAACAAAAATATCTTAAGTCCTGATTTAACCGTTTTCTGCACATCTCAGGTTTTCAGGGAGTTTGTTGCCCGTGGCAAACGTTCAGACCGCTGCTTGTTTTTTAACCAGTGTGTGGAGAAAATCAGAAGCGAGTCGCTAAATTACACAAGTGGATCATATTGAGAAGTACAATAATGTAGGAAAAAGGGTTGGTGTTTGAAAATGACGACAATGGATTATATGATGTGTCCTGAACTCAAGTTTCCTGAACAATCTGGTAAAGAAATGGATTTTATATACAGACCCATTCAATAAACAAGAATATTATTGAAATATCCTTTTATTTCAGGAACTTTATCACATTATATTGAAGCCTTTATTTCTGTAAATTATGATTTTTCGCTTACCGTTAATGAAAACATGACATTTAAAATTATAGTATTACATGAGATCAATAAAAAAAAACATTTTTTTAAATAAGAATGTGTACTTAATGAAAAGCATGTTTAATATATGCTTGAAGGTTGTCAGTTTTCAAAGGGCACTTTTAATCTGACAACACACATATTCAAAAGTTATTGAATATGAATTATCGACATATTGGTTGAAACTGGTCTCAGAGCAACAAATTATTGTCCAGAAAGATTTGTTCTCATGCTTTACAAGTTTGAAGAAAAAACATAGTTGAACATGATGACAAAAACAATTGTTAAAATATTCATCCATTTGTTTATTGTTTTGATAATGGGAGATGAAAAATAGCGTGAATGAGTCAGTTTTCATTAAGTCGGCTCTGGCTGTTGATCCAAGTGACTCAGCAAATGCAGGAGAATAGTTTTGTTTGTTTATTAAATGGATTAAATTTAAAAAAAAATCTATTTCCTTCCATTCTTAGTCTACAAACATGACCCAAGTTTTTGAGACTGCTACAAATCTGACAGAGGTTGTTGATGCATCAAATGGGTATTTTTCTACATTTTTCGTTTTCTTTTAAATTCTAAACTACCTTGTTTTCTGTTTTATTTGTTATAAACTTGCATCCTTCCTGATGTGCTCCCTGCTTCTGCATTGTCACAAGCTTATTGAGTCTCCAGGCAAGGGGCATGAGTCACCCATGACCGCAGTGTACACACACACGCACACAGATGCCTATATTTAGCTTCTACTCAGAAGGGCTCGGGCAGTAATCACGAAAATGAGTTTTCAGTGCGAATGAGTCGATCGCCACCTTCCTGGAAACGCCACCGAGACGCCGACTTAGTCGTCAAGGTGAGCGATGCGCGTCGGCCAAGTTGGGCATCTTTTTGATGTGACGAGCTTTCAAGTCTGGCCCTGCTGGCTTTCATTTGTCTGAGTGCTGTGCGAATAGGTGGCGCGCATCAAAGATCTCTGTCAAAGCCGTCAGGAAAACATCTAAACGTGTTTTCTACAGAAAATGTGTTTTCTAAGTCTGCAAAGTATGTGGAAAAAAATAAAAAGGTATGGGAAAAAATTTGTATTTCTGCAACTTATCACATCCATCTGTCTAACCTGCATTCTTATCGGCTTAAAAACGAGTTACGAAGTCTGGGTTATTACTTCTGGAATAGTTTGAAACTTTCTAATGAACTCAGTGGTGAAATTATTTGTTATGAACCTTGTCTTTCTGCATTTATGGAACGAAACCGAAAATTAGAGACGCCTATTTCACTTTATTAATTTGCTTCTATGTAAATAATTTAATGTGGTCAAAGGTTTTCTGGTCTGTATCATGTTTTGAGCTGATTTCTGCTCTCTGTGGAAACTCGTTTCTATCTTTAGCACGCCTCTTCCTGCCCTCGGCGAAGAGAAATAACCAATCTCAGTTTGTTTCATGTTAATATTCCTGTGTTGTTTTTTTGCGTTCCCATGATTCTCTCCTCTCCCACCTACCTCATGCCATCTCCTCTCACCCCCTCGGTCTTCATCTCACGTCACATCCACCCGATGCCTTCTGCATTTTAGATCTATGCACTGTCCTACTTTTGCTGTTTTCCCTGTCTCTCTCTCTCTCTCTCTTTCTCTGTCTAACATCAGTGAATGTTGGCTGCAGATTTAGGTCACAGCTCAGGGTTGTGTAGTTCTGTTCAGCTGTATTTTCACATGACGTTGTTTGATTCAGGATTTGTAAGTCGTTTAGACAAACCTCTCGAGTTTGGGCTGATTTGTATCGCATGAAGCATGATCACTGACAAGGCCCCACTGTCTCCGAACAGATGAGTCAGCTTTGGTGGCGAGCCAAGCGCCTGTCGGAGAGGTTGGGAAGCGACTCTCCCGATGGCCTTCCTCCAGGCCTCCCGAGCACCGTGGCCCCTCAGGGGTCCAACTCCTCCTGGGCTCCTGTCCCCCTGATGTTCAGGCCAGAGGAGCCGTTCTTCCTCATGACGTCCACTGCCCAGACTATCTCCGGGTTCTTCGTCTGGACGGCGCTCCTCATCACGTGTCACCAGGTAAGAGTCGGACATTTTGAGCTAAATCCGTCCTTGGCCTCCTGATGGAAGTGCCGTCCAGGGGCGGTCCTGGCACAGTTTGGTGCCCTGGGCCAACATCCTCCACCGTGGGATCACTTAGGTTACCATGTACCATCAGAGACACACTCAAAATTCATTTTAATATATATATTTTTAATTCTTTTTATTGTATTTTATATTTATTAATTCACCAATCAGTTCATAAAATACGAACATTACAGGCTAACAACCTGTGGTATTGATCTACAAAATAACAAAGATAAGAGAACAATAAAAAAAAATTAACAAAAAAGGAGGTGCACATTAAAATGGAAACATTACAAAGACAAAAAAACCCAGAAAATATTCAAGTGTTGTCACATAAAAATGGAATTGTTTAACATATATGGGTTAGATACTCCTTTCCTTTTACTCTTGGCAGTTATTTTCTGATTTACATATAATATATTTGAAAAAAAAGTGGGAGAAACAAGAATAGTACTGTAAACACATTTAGTAAGGCACACAGTATTTGCAGCTAACAGTATACAAGTACAAAATTGAAATAAATTGCCCCAATTAATCCAACATTTATATAATCATGTGTGATTCAGTTGGATTTTGATGAAGACACAAATTTCACTGCACAACTGTCAATCCAAATTCTTTAAATAAGACATGTTAAACTAGATTGCACTTCAGTTTATTTGCACAACTGTTATAAAAAGTCTTACTCTAATAAAATGATTACTTTTCAAGCAAGAAGCAGGCTACAGGTTTAGCTGAAGAATCATTTCATAGTGTGGAAACTGATGACGCCCTACAGGAGGAGCCACCCTGGGCGTCTGTCCACTTCACTTGTATCAGAATCTGTTGCTAGCACCATCAAAGAGATTTTATTTAATCTTTGTATTCATGTTTACGCACACTAAACATCTGAGCACACCCAAAGTCTTTTGTTGCCTGGAGATGAGGGCTGTCCAAGGTGCGGCCCAGGGGCCATTTGCGGCATCTGCAGTGATTTTGTGCAGCCCATGACTTCAATTCAAGACTGATACAAACTTGCCAATCTTTTGCTCAAGTGGTTGATGCAGAAGGAGGCTTTTTTATTTTTAACCAAGGCAAAATTATAGCAAATTAAAATCTTAAAATGGAAAACATTGGTTACAATAACCAGACCTTTTTGTCTTCTCTTGTGAGGAATCCAGCAGGCTTTGCTTTTAATGAAATGCTTTTAATGAAATACTTAAAACTTTGCTATGTACTTTTATACAGAAGTGACCAGAATCATGTTTCTATTACTCAAAATTTACACACAAAAAAAAGTTCTACTGTTTGCAGTCGAGACGTTTCAAAATTTGCAAAGTCCACACCAGATCTCCAGCTTGTTTTGAAGTGGCTTGATGTTTTATGTTCAGTATTAGCTCTGCTGATGAACTTATTACGCCTCTGTTTGTTTGTTTGCATTCATTGTGCCTTTATGACCTGCAGATCTGTCATACCCCGAAGGCCAGATTACTTGTCTCTCATTGTTTGCCGATGCTCTTCACATTCAGAGTTAAAGAATAGGCTGTTGTTGCTCAGGCAACAGGTCCTCCACCAGCACCTCATCAATAATCAGGAGATGAGTGTTTTTTGCTCGTGTTTGTGGGCATGCCCGTTCAGCCCAAGGCCACCTAGCAACAATGTGTGTAGATGGGCCAGCTCGTTTGGTGTGTGGTCACCCACTTGTCGTCACTGCACCCCAGGTGTGGGTCTGGGGGTGGAGGGAGGGGCAATAGGTGCGGACATTGTGTAAGGAGGGAAAAGCAGGAGGTGAGGGGGCCGGATGGAGCAGGCAGAGGAGTCCCGGTGATGAATGATTACCCTGTTGTTCCTGCCGTCTGCTGCTCTGAATAGGAGTGATAAAAGCTTGGTGTCAGTTTCCTAAAAACAACCCCCACACGTTGGTTCACACGCACACATCCTGCCGGCTAAGGCTCCTCCAGTGTCCGAGTTTGGCAAGTTAACACTGTCCACCAAGATTCAGGTTTCAGCAGGTTGGGAATAGTGTTAAACGGCTTGTTTGCAAAACCAAAAAAAGACAGTAAAACGTCATTAGATTCACACAAACCAGAGCTACTCGTTCAAGACTTTCATAATGTCTCTGTTTGTTGTTTGCCTTTTGGGTGCATGCATGCTTAGGTTTAGGTCCCGGATGTCGTGGGGTGATCGATCCAGGCTCAGTTTGTTTACAGTTTTCGATAACAACAACTTTTTAAAACAGTGGGACAGACACCTGAGAGCTCTGAGTAACAGTCTTCCCAGTTACTGCACTTTGTTCTCAGGTTCCTCCCAGTGTCCTATTACTACTAGGCAATTAACCCTTTGCTTCTTGTTTAGGGTGTGTGTGCCTCCCTGAAAGGGCTTTAAAAAGTCTGAAATTCATATATCTAAAATATATGATATATATTTTATCTCTCTCTCTCTCTCTCTATATATATATATATATATATATATATATATATATATATAACGGACCACCACTTACAGACACTGGCTATACATAAATAACATTTAAATGTTGTGCTGATTAATAATGTAATTACTCTTTATCTAACCAGGATCAGTTTTATTAAAATAAAATGAAAATGTTAAAATGTTAATGAATTTTATTCATTCATAAAATGAATTAAATTCATTTTATGAATTTTAGAATTTAAAATATCTTAAATTCATAAAATGTGAGATGGCCTTAATTGTGTTAGTCACAGGTCTTAAATTGTAACGCCGAACTTTTTAATCTCATGCAATTTTTTCTTTTTCTTTTGGGACCTTTCTGTGAGTCAAAAGTTTGAGTTGCACGCAGACATCTTCACTGCGTTCTGTAACTACCGTTAGCTAAATGCTAATATGCTGTTGCTAGCTAGCTTTTTTGCATCTATCCTGGGTAAGTACAAACTTGCGTCTTTGCCACTGGTTCACTTATGTTGCCAACCTGTGAGAGGCTAGGTGTATTCTTTTAAAAAAAAACCTTTTAAGCGAGGCTCTATGGGGGTTAAGGCTGTAGAGAGCCAAATGCAATGTGAGAAGCACAGAACCATTGCTAAGAGCCACAAACGACCCCAGAAATGTCACTGTTTTTGCTATTTTTCCTTGCAATATAGCATAAATCCTCCAACCATCTCCTATATTTATAGCTTTTAAGCCTTAAATTTTATTCAAGGTGGCATTAAAAAGGTCTTAAATTTAACTTGGTGAAACCTGTTGTTTACTCAGACGCTACCTGCAAAACTTTAAGTTTGCATAAATATCAGAGTAAAAATGTTTGTCTTATTATTTCTCTCCAAATCTTCTTAGATCTACATGCACCTCCGTTACTACAGCTCTCCAAACGAGCAGAGACACATAGTCAGGATCCTGTTCATCGTCCCCATCTACGCCTTCGACTCCTGGCTCAGCCTGCTTTTCTTCACCAATGAGGAGTATTACGTGTACTTCGACACAGTCAGAGACTGCTATGAAGGTTGGTACACAGCCAGAGCCCAAAGCTGACCCCGGTAGACAAAAAACATCAGGGCAGAATGAACAGCTGAGTGTTTCAGAGTGCGTCTCCTGCTAGAAATGAGGCCGGGTGGATTTATGTGAAACCCCGGTGGCAGATGGCCTTTGTAATGTCTTCGTTTACAAAGGTTGCCATCTTTGTTGTCACGTCTCCGAGGCCTGTTGGGATTGCAGAGGAGGGGGAAACCAGTTTCCTAGCAACCGTGTGAACACGGACAAATCCTTGAGAAAGGATCCCACCTTTGGGCAGATTGATCATAACTTGTCCAGTCAATCTCATCGGACGATGGTTAAATTATTAAACACAAAATTGTATTAATATACCTGTGAAGTGTAAGAAAGGAGATTCATAAAGAAACACAAAAAGTGTGGCATGCATTTGTATTCAGCAATAATCTGCAGGACCACCTTTGCAAATGAATGATGCAAACACAAATACACAATTACCAAAAAAACAAATGTAAAAGTTGCAAAGACAAAAAATATAAGCAAAAATTGACAATTGACAAGCATTAAGGAGCTGTTGCCTGAGTGGTCTTCTGGGTCCTGAGTGGAACCAGAAGACCATTTTTGGTCTTCTAGTTCTGGTTCTGGTCTGCTCTGCATCCACAGTGCCAGAACCAAACACGGAGAAGCAGCATTCAGCTTCTATGCTCCTCTAATCTGGAACAAACTTCCAAAAAACTACAAAACCGCTGAAATACTGAGTTCCTTTAAATCAAGGCTAAAGCACAGCCTGTTTGCCTTTGATTCAGAATTACTAGAAGATAGATCAATATGTTTGATGTGTATTTGCTCAATGATTTCGATGATGCAATTTGGAAAAAAAGTGATGTTTATTGCTTGTTTCAAAATTGATTCATGTTTTATGTTTTTGTGGTGTAAAACATTTTGAACTGCCTTGTTGCTGAAGTATATGTTACAAATAACCTTGACAGACTAGTGAAACAAATTTAAATAAAAATTTCTGCAACCACAAGAAATAGAAGCAAAAAAGGAAAATAGCAAAAACAACAGCAAGTATAAATCGCTGCAAACTCGCGCTACAAAACGGAAGTCCTCCAGACCACTAGGGGGAGTCGACCACCAAATCATACGGTATCAGACCCTCAGTGAAGTCGGGATGTTTTGAAGAAAGTTGGAGGAAGGAAGCAAAAATGCGTTATACTTTGGGACTTTTTCAAACACACAGTCCTTCAGAACATAGCACAGGAACTGTAGAACAGCAGCGTATTTACATAGGTAACATTAATGACTCTAGACAACCCCTAGTGGTCTGGAGCGAGTTTGCAGCATTTTATACTTGCTGTTGTTTTTGCTATTTTCCTTTTTTGCTTCTATTTCTTGTGGTTGCAGAATTTTCTATTTGCATCTGTTTCGCTAGTCATTCAAGTTTATCTATAGTGCTTCCTCGTTATTGCAAGCGTATTCTGAAACAATTTTAGAACGTATAGTTTTGATAAATTTTGGAAGTTGACACTTGATCTGTCCAGGAAAATGTGCTGTTTTGGCCTGCTATGGTGAAAGTGAATACTTAGATTAATGGGGGTGCAGGAACTGAGCAGTGATGCGAAGCAGATCCTGCTCCCAGAAACATCCGCTGCACCTGGAAGTTTTATCCCAAACAGCCTTAAACAGAGTTCGGTTTTTATAAGCTGTGACTGCAGGGTTGTATTTTAGATCCTACAATGATCTTAGTGTCAGAAAATTCTCAAAGCAGGAACAGGACAACTTTTTGGCAAGCTGAAAAAAGCATGCACAAGTCAGAAGGAACAATACGGATTACTGACAGCTGGTGTAGTACAGCGCATAACCTGCAGGGGGCTTCTCATCCACCAACACCTGAAAACAACTGCGGTTTAGACTCACCTCATGTGTTTCTGTTTTCTATTTTAATATGCAACATGAAGCATTTCATTTATATTAACAATCACATAACAATCTAAAGAAAAGTGGATTGTTTTATGCACTATTGCGATTATTATTCTTGGGAATTTTCTCCTGAGCGTTTGCATTAACGTTTTGCTTTCATGCACTGCTTGACCTTCTCGAACTACAAGGCCTGAGTTCGTTTTAGAGGGAAAAACACAGCATCTGTGATTATGCAACTCTTAACAAAGCCAGCTCTGTGCTGCTGCTGACTGTGCTCTGGCGAGTGTTTTCACTGCACTACAGAGTTGAGCTCAGCCACTTTGGACAGTAAAATTAAAAGACAGAGAATAGACAGAGGGCAGCCGGCATCTGCGGGATCCACCAGGGGGAGCAGGCAGCACTTCCACGTTTATCTACTTCTCTGCAAAAGGGCCGCTACCCAAATTAGATGTTTATGTTAGCTTTAGGTGTTTTGCAGCCTGACTGGAAAGACATGACAGCAGATAGTGCCTGACATGTTTGCTCAAGCAGCATAACGGTCACCAGCTGGCTGCAGGCTTTTAAACACATCGACGAGATGCTTTAGAACCGAACTTCTAATTACCTCTTTACTTTCAGCCACATTCAGGGTTTCTGCCAATCAGATTTCATCATCGTCACATTTTGGCCAAATTCGGCATTTTAGACTTTCCTAATTTTATAAATTATAATCTTTTAAAGTTGATTTTTAAGTGTTTAAATGGATGTGCACCTACACCATTAAGCGATTGCATACAGAGACTGCAGGGCAATAGCAGATCTACTAGAGCAGTAAGTCTGTATACTCCACTTGAAGATTAATCGAATACTAAATTTGTCATCAATAATTGATTAATCACAATGAATCCAATTAATCATTTCAACCCAAAACATACTTCCCGATAGGCCATTTTTATTTGGCTCAACGAGAGCTAAGTTTTATTTTATTTTTATTTTTTACAGCTGATAGGTTGTATAAACAACAGAAATACTCAAATCCACTAAAATGTTACTGTTGCACCTGAAATCCAGGGTCTGTGCCTACAAAAGGCACACATGCACCAAGCAGGAATACAATATGGCATTGTTTTCTCTGTACCGTGGCTACGTTCCATGAACACCAGCTCTCCCAGGAGTTTGTTTTCCATGAACATGGTTCCCAGAGGTCCGCTCTTATCACGCTGATCCACTGCCACATTAGAGACCGGCGCTTTAGTATTTATGCACAGACAAAAGCAGCAGATGGGTGGGATTCATTTCCAAGTCGGAATCTGGCAGAATCTGCAAAACAGAGCTGCAATTATGAGAGAGGTGTCCGGCACTGTGGAGATTTCATAACTGAGCAATCGCTTTGTTTTCCAAAGAATAAATCCAGTTATTTTTAAAGGTCTTAATAATAAAAAGGGTAGTTAACATTGAAAAATAACATATGTTTATTCTCCTCCCTTTGCAGCGTTTGTCATCTACAACTTCCTGAGTTTGTGTTATGAATATCTTGGAGGAGAGAGCGCCATCATGGCTGAAATCAGAGGGAAACCCATCGAGTAAGTTTCATTTGCTGCTAGCTTAGCTTTCAGTTTAATCTTTACTTCACCTATTTTACATGAAGATGACCCTAAAAACATGAACTCATCCTGTGTTGACCTGTGCCCTCCCATAGGTCAAGCTGCATGTACGGGACCTGCTGTCTGTGGGGAAAGGCCTACTCCATTGGTTTCCTCAGGTTTTGCAAACAGGTATCATTTGCTGCATAATGTGAGAGTCAACCTTGTTTATTAAGCCAAGCCCAGAAAAATAAAGCTGATAAGATATTTTTTTTAAAAATTCCTCTAAAGTCAAGAACTGGGAAGAAAAAAAGGAAACGTCCATTTTTAATGTTTGCCTTTTGGACGGACGGACGGATGAATGGAAAAATGCTGTTAGCAGTTTTGAAACCAGCAAGTTCCATAACAGGAAGAGGTTCAAAAGACAAAAAAGTTAAATATAACAACCTTATATGTTCATCCTTCCTGGTATCTTCTTAAGATATCTTCAGGTCAACAGAGCCTGAGCTGCCGATTCTGATTCCAGCCAACAGCGATTTGTTTTTCTGTTTGTTTTCTAACTTCATTCACCCTTTCTTTATATTGAATAGATCAGAACTTGCTAACTCTTACACATTCAAATATCTGAAAAAAAATATATATATATATTTTTGAGCTCCTTCTGGCCGGCTAATCACGGCTCACCAGCCAGTTTCTCAGTGCATCTCTGTGTGTATAAAGCTCACCTGCCTTTCCTTGTTGTTATCTGCCCACCGCCATCGGTAACCGTCCTCTCCTGCTCCCTCAGGCCACTCTCCAGTTCTGCGTGGTCAAACCTCTGATGGCGGTCATCACCGTCATTCTCCAGGCCTTCGGGAAATACAAAGACGGAGACTTCAAGTAAGAGTCGACCGCAAAACCCGCTCACACAAAAATACTCAATAGCCACAGTGTTTTGATAAATGGAATATTTTATACCCCAAGCCTCAAACCAAGTCCATCACTGGGTCGCCTCAGTTTGTGTATTCATTCATCAGACTGTTCCTTCCCCGTGTTTCTGCTCTGCAGCGTGGCCAGCGGCTACCTGTACGTCACCATCATCTACAACATCTCTGTCAGCTTGTCGCTCTACGCGCTCTTCCTCTTCTACTTTGCGACACGCGAGCTGCTCGTCCCCTACAACCCCGTGCTCAAGTTCTTCATGGTGAAGTCGGTCATCTTCCTCTCCTTCTGGCAGGGTGAGAACGCCACAACAGAGTCAGCAGAAATGTTACTGCAGATGGACCGATGGGAAGATTTCTGCCGATATACGATGACCGATATTTACTGATATTTCGTACCGTCTCGCTGACCCCAAGAAATAAACGACAACAAGATGGAAATAAATGTCAGCTGTTAATCTCGGCCCAGCTTTATTTATCAGATCGATATTATAATTTAAAAAAGTCTAATATTGGCCAGTACTGATATATTGTGCATCCCTAAATATAATAAAAGCTTTTTCAAATAGGGATGCACATAACCGTGTTTGTTAAGTAGGTAAATCTTAGCAAATGTTAATAACTAATATTGGTTCCTGTCTTGTTGAGTAGGGTAGGAGAATTAATATCGGTTATTTATATCGGCCCAAATTTTCAAATCGGTGCCTTTAAACCTAAAATTCAGTATCTTAATCTTAATTTATCACTTTTTCCCACCAATTTACACATTTGCTTCAATATTTAAAGTTTTTTTTGTGTCACTGAGCTCTGGCTGATTTGTTTGTTGTTCTAAAAAATAAAAATGTAACTAGAAAATGTTGCTGATCACGTTTGTGGTTGAAGCCACGTGCAGCAGGCCTGAGAGACAGATTCAGGTCGAGGTATAAATCTGGAAAAAGAAAAGCCCAGTAGTATTTCTGCATTATTTAAAGCCTCCCGACGAAGACTAAAACATTTATTAATCTTCCAATGAGTGCATAAAGTAACGTCAGAAAGGGGGAAAACAACTTGCTGAGTGGTGAAGCTTTCTTTGTTTGACCAAAGCACATCAGAAAAGTTCATGAAGCTAAAGCTAGCATTAGCTTCCCACCATCCTGTCATGGTCGGTATTGTAGTTTTGTTTTGGATAAATATTCCCCACCGGGGAAAAGTGGTTCAGAAAAATCATTAATAGTGAACAACAACACTTTTACGCTCATAAGCGTCTGTAAACTCAGCGGGTAAAACGTTCTCCTTGACCCGTTTGTTTTCCACACAGGCATGCTGCTGGCCATCCTGGAGAAATGCGGCGCCATCCCTCAGATCAACTCCACCGACTTTTCCGTGGGGGAGGGAACAGTCGCCGCCGGCTACCAGAACTTCATCATCTGCATCGAGATGTTCTTTGCCGCCGTGGCTCTGCGCCACGCCTTCACCTACAAGGTCTACATGGACAAGAGGCTGGACTCGTACGGTAGGGTGGAGGATCCGTCTCCGTTCAAACTCAGGCTCGGCGCGCCGCGGCTCGGGACAGGACCGACCTCTCCCCGCTTTTCACTTTGACTCCTGTCCATAACTCAAACAACTGTTAACAGTCGCTCTCCTTTTCTCCTCCTGTTTGCTCTGTCGCTGTTTTCACCCTGACTTTCTTTTGTTCCTTCTCTCTTTCTCTGCTCCTCGTTCTGCTGCACTTAAAGGCTCTTTTCCCATCTATGGACAATACGGTAGGTCTGCCTCTGTCTCGTCTTTTCCCCTCCCAGTATTGTGTCTCAGCAGGCTGATTTAACTGTGGTTAGTGATTCATTACTTTGTCTGTGATCATTCTGTGATATTATTTCACCATTTGAAACATGCCGTCTTTATTGCTTTTGATATGAGTTTGTAAACCTGAGTTCAGTCTGTTTTTCTTGGTTTTCCTCTCCCTGTAACGAGCGTCATCCTGCAGACTAAATGCTTATCAAAACTGCTTTTATTTAAGCTATGCTCAATTTAATAGATTTAGAAATGAAGGTCATAGAAATACTTCTTTTAGCACTTTTTAAAATGCGTTTTGTGCAATTTCTCAACTGAATTTCCAAAATATAATTTAGAAATCTGTTCTTTTTGCCTGTAGTTATTTTTTTTTTAAATTGGGGATTAAATTACATCTTATTGCAATATTTTGTAGATACGCTATAAAAGTAAATGTTTTTCCAAACATATAATTAAAACAAATTTACTAAAAAAAAAAGGCAACGTTTTAAGTTTCCAAACTAATTTTATTCAGCCAAACCGAGGGCTAAATCTGTCCTTTGGATTGAAACGGTTACCGCTTTTACCTCCAAAAAAACAAAAAACAAGTGTGTGTCAACTTTGACATTTACTTTTTATCACAAAGTGAAAGATTTGAGCGTTAAGACTGAAGTCAGCACAGGATTTTCAGCTGCTTTGTGTTTTAACTGTTCTATTTTTTTAATCCTTTTGCACATTTTAAAAATATTACTTTGCAAAACAAGGCTTTTTTTTTTTTGTCACTCATCTGCCCCCCCTTCACGTCTCGCCCAGCGTTGAGTCGTTGTCCCGCCTCTCCCCGCAGGTCGCGGCGCTCCGATGAAGAGCATCTCCAGCAGCCTGAAGGAGACCATGAACCCGGGGGACATGGTCCAGGACGCCATCCACAACTTCTCCCCGGCCTACCAGCAGTACACCCAGCAGTCCACGCTGGAGCGCGGCGGGGGGCCGTCCCTGTCCCGCAGCCACAGCAACCTCAGCGCCCGCGGCGACAACGAGAAAACCCTCCTGCTGAGCTCCGACGACGAGTTCTGACCTCCGACCTCCTGACGTTTTACTTAAGCCTTAACTTTCAGCGGTGGGTTTTTTTTATTTTTTTTTTATAGTTTCTATTCCGGATGAGAACGACAGCTCTGGTCGGAAACCGTGGCGACCGGAGGCGTCACGGAGGGACCATCCGATGCTTTCTGAAGGCCGACTTGTTACTCGTGGTGATGTCATATAGCAGCTGTGGTTGTTACGGTTACAGATGCCAGCTAAATGTCTGCATACATCAGAATATGGGTTAGTACTAAATAACCGCGCCTGCTTATAGCATCTGGTTAATGCACTTTAGATGGTACAGCAGAGAAAATAAGTGCCATCTTCATCTAAAACACACATCTTTCTTAGTTTTTTTTTTTGTTGGTTTCTTTTCGGAACATTGCCAAAAAAAAAAAAAAAGGAGAGAGAGAGAAAGAAATCTGAGCTCCACTCTCTATAGAGTTGCTTTATAGAGAAAGGTTTCAATCTGCTGGCTTTAGGTGTGTTCTTTTTTATTATTATAAATAATTTTATATGTCATGCTGTGTGTACAACGCATTATTAACACACTATTTGAGAAATGTATGTCAGATATATTGTGGATATACTGTGTACTTTGTTATTATTGTAGGTTTGATGAGACGCAGTGAGGGTGAACCCAGCTGTCCGCCAGACAGGACAGCTGTAGGAGAGATTGTTTTGTTTTGTTTTGACTTGAGTGGGCGGGGAGGGGGGGGCAGGGGGCCGGAAGTACGACGCCCACGCAGATTACAGGTTACCGAAGAAGCCATGCTTCCTGCTGAGCTGCCCCAGCTGTGATATGCTGGACTCTGTAATCTCATGATTGATGCCGTCAAGTTCAGCACAGAGCCTGCTGCCCCCTGGTGGTTCCCACATGTTACTGCATCTCCTCCGCAGCGCATTTCAGACGTAACTACTTTTGGATAAAGGAAAGGCTTTAACTTTAATGAAGTTGATAATCATGACAACACGTGGATTGTAAAATTTTTTTGTTATTGTTGGGCGGTGTTAAGAGAAATGTGTTTCAGCAGGAAAAATCGTGATTTCTGGTGTTTTTGCTGTCCTCTGCTGGCTTTAATGATCTTTCTCCAGAACATGATGAAAACTTTTCCATTTCAGCCATTAGGTGTTTGTCAAGCCTTATGTTTATGATTGCATAATCCAGTCATATTTTAGGTATAAAATGATTGCAGACAGAAACAAGGTACCTCATAGTGCAGCTCATATGAACAGTTTCAGTGAAGGTGGAAATTTTGGTGAGAACTTTATTATTTTTGGGGATGTCCTGATCTGATGCAAAGTGTCACATTTTCAATTTGAGTCTGAACTAAACCCAACTACGCTACTTATTATTTTCCTGAGTTATTAAAATCCGCAGCCTCTTCTCATGTTTCCAGTTCTCAAAATGGGATCAGTCGAAGTAACGGGTTTCCCTCACAAACTAAGCTCTCTTATGTTTACAGTAATATTCACAGTAGTTGCGTTTCCATTGACCATATAATTGCGTAATTTGGAATCACAAAAATAAATGTGCTTAATAGTGAATTTACAAATTTCGGGAAAAAAAGTCACGTTTTTTTTGCACTGGGATGAAATTAGCGGATTTCGTAAAAATACAATAGAAACATTTTTCTGAATCTCAGGAAACAGCCGGATGTTACTACTGGCGGGAAAGATGAAGGAGACGACAGGAAGTGGTAAATGGACTGTGGTGCACTTATGGTGTGAACAAACTTATTTAGGTGTGATTTGAATTACGTTTCTTGTCTAACGGAAACACCACAATTGCAAAAGTATTTTTCCGAAATTAGCAGAAAACAAAGTTTTGCACATTTGTAATGGAAATGAAGCTAGTGAGTGATGCTAGCGTTAGCCTACCACTTCAACAACTAATGTGTCAGCTCATAGAGGACTGTAGTTTTATGTCTTGACACTAATATTTACAGGAGAGATCAAATATTTGTCATCCAGAAAAAGGATAATATGGCATTTGAAACCACTGGGAGATAATTGTGATAAAATAACTTCAGTCTGTATTGGAGCCCCCCAAAAAAGTTCTGATCAGGACATCCCTGTTATTAGATTTTTTTATACCACAGAATATTATTTTTGCTTCAGCAGTTTTGCAGTTGTTGGCTGCAACTACATTTCTTAAGGCTATGATTTGTGTGAATGCATTGCTTGTCTTCACTTCATAAACTTCATCACTCAGTTAATATTTAATCTGGCTGTAGAATGTTGATTTAAAACACTAAAATATATTTTTTAATTTATGTATTAAGTCTGTCACAAAGCTGGGAGCTTCATTAGTTGTGTATATAAAGCACTGTGCGATGGATGAGTGAGGAATTGCTCAGTAGTGTTCTGTTTGAATATTTTACCATTGAGTTGTTTCACTTTTATATTTGCTGACGATTTTGGTTAAAAAACTTTTTAATATGTATATTGGTTATTTGTTTCGATGCTACGTTGACTTCAGTTGATGTTGGAAAGCAAATAAAGGAAATATGGGGAAAATTGTTCTTTTTACTAAGATATTTTTCAACTGTAGACAATTGTTTCAAAAATCTGTGACATTAAGTAGTGATTTCTCCACATTTCAAACATGCTGGGCAATAATCAGCCAATCACATTTAAAGAGCCTAAGAGTGTTGTAGTTTTTAAACCAGAGTAGATGGAAGTTGCTGAAGTTAATGAAAAATGAGGTGGAATTGCTGAGATAATATTAATGCATTCTGTAAATAAGAAGCATATAAATGTCTAATAATATTTAACTTAATTGTGGTCGACTTTGTGTTGGTCCGTCACATAAAATGCAAATAAAAACACAGTAAACTTTGGCTAGGCGCTCTTTGCACTCCATACATGGCTATTTATTCTATCTTGCTTCTGAACCTCTGCCCTGTTCTCCCCCTTTAAAGTCTGTTTCTTGTTGCTGGACCTGAAAAGCCGGGCCCTGTGGTACCAGTGTCATCGGAAATGTCCTGGGAGGCATTTGGAGCAAACTGCACCGTCCCAGTTCTCAGATATAGCATATTCATCATCACCACCGTTCAGTTCTGCAAAAACAAGACATAGTGAGTTGTTTTAGGGCCACTTTAGACCCAGCTATAATAACAAACAGTTAACAGTCTATTTAGTTAATTGTATCTCTATTTAACACCAATGCACAAAAGGTAAAATCCAAACAACCATTGAGAACAAAAAGTTCACAATTGCCCAAAATTTTCAGTAAAATAACTTTAAACAGACATAACTCACTTGTTACGTTAACATGAAATAGAAAAATGCCTCCTAAAATTAAATTATGTATATATCTTTGTGTGTGTTTGTTTCTGTAGCCTTTCATCCTGGCCCACAACAGTCTAAAGTGCGTAATTTTGTTGCAGATTTCAGTTTAGGGGAAAGTGGCGCCACCTGGTGGACAAACAGACTGGAAAATTTGTAACATTGGGTTGCATTAGATTATTCTAATCATTTTTGGCTAAAGAGGGTCAAATATGTTTCTTTTTTTTATTCTAGATGAAGGGCTGAATGTCTGATGAAAGATATTTCTGTTCAGACTGGATGTGTGTTGAAAGTAGATTAATTGGCATGAATATTTTCTGAAGTTTCCCTGTCATTGTTCGGATTGTGAACCTCTGGTTAATGAGCTGAGGACTTAGCTGTAGCTCTAGTCCTCAGCTAGAAGTTTTTAAATCATCTTACCATCTTCAGCTCTTCCTCAATCACTTCTTCTTTGCCTAAACTTCATATTTTTATTAATCATTGCAGCCATTTTGACTCATGTTAATTGCTTTTGCTTCAAGCTTGTATTTACCAAGCAAGAGGTTTGCAGCTGATCACTAGTTAATCAAAGATGGACCTGGTTCTGTTTTTCCTCCTGGTAGAACTTGGATACTTTTCACCATCAGCACAAATTCTTAAGATCACCAACGAAAAAAAAACTCCTTTATTTTCTATTTTGAATATCCTATTGTTGCACAGGTCAAATTTACCCGATGTTGTCTGTCGCAGCAGTGGAACGTGACTGAGAGGCTGTGATGGGACGGGGGGGAGGGGGGGGCGGCGGCCATCACCTGCTGAAGGCTTCAGCCCAAAGCAATAAAACTGTTTGAATACTTAAAGATGTATACAGGAGGTCCAATAATCAACACGTAACAGATGAGGAGGGGAAAAAAACTCCAGTCAAAAGCTTCAAACTTTAAATAATACAACAGCAAAAGAGGCACATATGGCAGAAAATACACAGCTCTGACGTTACAGTAGAGTTTGTTCATTACACGAGATGAAAGGGAAACGGTACTGTGAGAAGAATCATTCTTTGTGCAATCAGAAAGTAACTCAGCCACCGTGAGAGAAGCAAGAAATCACAAAAAAAAAAAAAACAATACAAAAGTGTTAATCAAATGTAGCTCATTTGTGCAGGAGTCGTCCAAACACCTGTCCCATGTTTGCAGAGCATGCCGAGGCAATCGGAGATAAGTTAGAAAAAGAAACGGAAAAAAAAACAACGATAAAGCACACGGAATGAGCAAACATGCACACATTTGTTTTCTTTCCTTCCAGGATGCGATGACAAGGGGTTGCAGGTTTGTTTGGAGGCGGCCATGTAAAAAAACAGACTAGACCCAGAGACACAGGCGGCTAATTCAGAGCAAAGCAGACACACGTCATCACCCCGACTAGTGAGAGAGGAGAACCGCTCAAAAAAAAATAAAAAAATCACCGCCGTCCAAACCGATGTTTGCCAGAATGACTGCAAAGGAAACGTGTCTGAAGACGGCGCCGATGGGAGGATGGGAGGCCGAGTCCGGAAGCAGAAAGTCTGTTGGGGTGAGTTCAGGTGCTATAGGATTCCCCACTTCTCAGGGTTAGGAAGCTGTTCTACGCTGCCGCTCTCGCTGTGCTCCTGCTCGCCCATGGAGAACGATAGTCTGTACTGCAGCTGGATTTTCTCCTGAAGCACATAGGAAAACAAACAAACAAAATTAAAAAAACAGGAGCAATTATTCCAACTGCTGCAAAAATAACGTACTGATTTTTTTCTCATTTCCAATTCAGAATAAACATCCGATATTCTTAAAAGTGTTCAAGGACAGAAATGTTTTTTTTTTTTTTTTTTTTTTAGATTTAATATTTCAGGAAAATCTTTCACAGGCGGCTACAAGAGTCTAGCTAAGCATGTTTCCAAGTTTTTTCAAAAAACAAAAAAAGTTACATACATCAATTGCAAAAGAAATTGTAGATTTATCAAGAGGTCCAACGTGCTTGTCAAGGAAAATTTATTTCTGCAGTGAATTTTGCCAATATTTATCACAGATGAATATTTCTGGTACCCAGTTGGACCCGTAAAAATCAGATTTGCTGATAATTTGTCATGGAAAATAAATTTTTTACACTAAAATTGCCAATTTAGTGCAAATGTTTGGTGTCACATCAAAGCGTGCATGTCTCTAGCCACAGAAATCTGATTTTCTTCATCTCCTGTTTCCTATATTTCAAAATGGCCACCAGGGTTGTGATGAAGGTAGTTATTGCCAGCGGTGGGCTCAGCTAACTCCACTAATGCTAAACTGCTAAACACATAAAAAAAAATTAGGAATTAGCATAAGCTAATGCTAACCATCTGCCTCACATCTTCATCAACTGGAGTGAGATTGCAAACAGCAAAAGTCCTCAGTTTCTAATTCTGCTGCATACTCTTACTTCATAGGAAGACAAAAGTTATGATGTGACATAAAGGTCATGAAAACGTGTAACATCTCGTAGTAATAGTTGGTTCAAAAGACTCCAAAACGGCAGCCACCTTGAAAAATGGAAACGTGAAAAGCATAGGACAAAGTTTCTTGCTTGCACTATATTATTGTTAGTGTCGAACACTCATGGAAATAACTTTTAAGAGGAACATTGAAGTCTATGCTAGTAGCTACCTTGTTAGGGTTGGCTAGCAGCAGGATCTGTGTGATGGCAGCAGGGGGCAGGATGGGGTTAAAAGCTGGGAGCTCTGACCCCGATGGAGGCTGCAGCTTCACCCCCACAGACTGCAGATAAAAACACAAAAACACCAGCACTCTTTAACCCAGATGCGTTTGGTATGAATAGACGACAGTCAGATGACCTTAGGTCAGTTAGCTTCACTGTACTATGATTACAGCTCTAAAATGTGTCATGCAGAAAACTGCAATCAGTGCAAACAGAACTGCAGGAACGGTAGGACAGAAAATTCACACACCTTCAACCTTTCCCCACATCGTCAATACATCCACAAACCGTTAACGCTACTCTATTACCTCTAAATAATGGAGTAACCACTTCCCTTAATCTAGTGAGTCTAAAAGTCAGAATCTGAGGAGGAGACACAGTTCATAGTTCTGCTGACCTTTGGGGCTGTAGCTTCAAAGTGAATGTTGGTGGCGGGAATAGGGGCGGAGGACAACATGGAGATGATCACCACCAGCACGTCGGGGCGGGACGGGGGCGAGTCGCGGGCGAAGTGAAAGAGAACCCGCAGGCTGTGTCCGTCAAACACGGTTATGGGTAAGAGACTACCTGGAGGAGCGGTCAGACGAAGGCTAAATCATTAAAGCTCAAAAAACAACCATATATATGCAATAAAAAATGCGATTTCTCTGTACTTACTGGGCTTAATGGATTCTAGAGGTACAAAAACATCAGCCAAGGAGGCTTCAGGGGGAGGAGTTGCTGCGTGAGCCGGGGATTTGTCCAGCAGTGTGCCTCCCAGGCTGGAGCCGGAGGGGTCGGCCGCTAAGGCTGCGACAGGAGGAGTGCTAGCGTTGATTCCCGACTTGGTCTGGAGATCCCTCAGAGTCGGCTTGGTCTGCTGCTTGTCCCTTGAAGAAGAAAGACGAGCAGGAGATCGATTTAGGACATATTATATCCACCATTTTCTACAATGAAGAAAACACTTCTCTGTTTATAAGACCAGAGAAGTGGTTCCATCTTAACTACAAGATGTTGGATGAAGGTTAAGCTGGTTCTGCTCAGTGTCCACTTTGAGGTGCATCACTGGACTGATTCTTATGAAGCTACAGCTAGCATAAGCAGATTGCTGTGGGTAACTATTAGCTCATAGCAGGGTTTCTGCAAGTTTCACCAACTCAAATGTGTCTTTAAGGCCATTATGAACAGAATCGAAGACCTGTGTCACCACAGAAGTGCATGACTAAGAATCAGTCCAACTGGTCAAAACTTTGTATTCACCCATGATAGACGGAAAACAGCTAGCCAAGGTATATTAGCAGCTATTTAGCGGTAGCCTCAGATGCTTTGAGTCACAGAACACAACGAAGATTCAAAGCTTTCCCTGACAGAAAAGTCCAGTGAGGGAAGGAAACAAAACCAAACATAGAATAAACAAAATGAAATTGTTCTGACAAAATACAAGACCCACCAACTCATTCCAGGTCTACTCTCTGTTCTTAATGAATTTAAGACATTTCAAGGCCCTTAATTAATATCTTCTGTGTCTTCAAGGCAACGTTAAAATGGCTGGAAACAGACGCGCAGTTATACAACCGTACATCTATAAAAAGCAGAAGTACAGCTCCCGTCCCAAAGCTCGAGTCCGAGTCGAGCCGTGCAACGTGCGTGTGAGAGGCGTACCATTTGACCTGCAGACCCTCGGGAGGCAGCGACTGCTGCAGCAGAGCCTTCCCCAGCAGGTCCAGCTCATCCAGCGACGAGAGAGGCTGGGAGTGAGAAGGCGGGTCAGGACTCAGCAGGAGACCAGGAGCGGCGTGGACATCCGCGTCGATGCTGTCGGAGGACTGGAAGGAGAAATAAGAAAATAATTTTAAAAATTTTTTTCACTCTTGCACCTGGAGCAGCAGATTCTGAAGCTCTGCAGCGTTTTCCCACGGCTCACCTGGAAGGAATCCCAGGCTGTGGAGTCCTCTGGTTGTGACGGGGCGTTGGAGACGTGCGTTCCTTCGCTTAGACCTTCACAAAAGAGACGGAGCTTAGAAGATATTTCAAGCTAACCGCGTTTCATGAAACATAAAATTGCGCAACTTGAAGTTACGAAAATAAATTTGCTTAATGGGAACGCGCCAATATAAGAAAAAAAAACATTTTTCAATACATTTTTTGTGCTACAATGGTCTGTATAATGGATGTATAACGGATGCATTTCACAGAATTACAATGGAAACACTTTTTTCTCATCACAACAGTCACATGATCAACAAGCAGATGTTACTACTGGAGGAAATGACAAAAAAGATGACAGGAAGTGTTGAATCCGTAGCTCTTCTGCAAAAATTGCAGATTACAATTTTTCCAAAACACTACGTACATGTATAACCACTCTCCTGTGTAACGTTATTCCTAAGAGTAAGCTTATTCACGTCTGATTTTAATTCCACTTCTTTGTTAATGGAAACGCCACAATTCCGCAAATTGGGATTTTTGTTTTTTCGGGATTAGCAGAAAATCAACAAAGATTTGCCCACATTTGTAACGGGAATGCAGCTGCTGCCACGAACCTCGAGGGCGTTCACATTTAATGGAAACGTTACCGAGTGACATGAGCTCGTCGTCCAGGAGGCTGATCCCCGTCTCCTGTGAGGGAGCCTGGAGGCCGTCTGTGGGAGTGGGGAACTCTGGGAAGGAAGGAGGCGACTGGGGCGAAGTGTCCAATCCAGACAGATCCAGCAGAGCCGATCCTGAAGCAATAGGCAGCATATTAGTCAGCTTACACCAAAGACGAGCATTTCTTCGGTTCCGTCTCGGATGCTGACCCACCGGCGGGTTTCTGTGCGTTTAGTGTGTTGTTTCCGTTCACAATCTCGCCCTTCACCTGCTGCCTGTACAGGTTGATGACGTGAGTCAGGCTGTCGTTGGCCTGGAGGATCTCGGCTGCGCAGAAAGCAGAGAGAGAAGTGACAGTTTTCGTGCCACAAAGATGGACGCCTCTCGTCCACAACGGCGAAGGAGAAGACGAGCGGCTCACCTAGAGCTTCGTCGTTGTCTTCCGTGTCACTCGCTAGCCGGAACAGCGTCGGTCTCATCTTCTCGCAGCGCTGGTACAAGTCCTGGCGGCGAAGACGGGTGTCATGTTCAGGGTTCGCTCAGTGAAATTCAAACACTTTTCAAGCATTTTTTGAGTAAATATTCAAACGTTTCGAGCATCACTTTGGAGATGAAAACAATACAAACGGACCAAAGAAGACAATTTCAATAGGATTTATTTCATTACTGTTATTAATATGATAATATTCTACATTACACAGCAAGGGGAAGGTAAATTAAAGAAGAACAAAATGTTATGTTTTGAAATGTCTCTCTAAAAGTACACCCTACACACCTGACGAGTCCGAGAATAAAACAATAATTTAAAAAAATAAATAAATTCACCCAATTTCAATGAATTTGGTTAAAGTATAAAATCTATTTAAAATACAAAAGCTCAATAAGTCATTGAGCCTTTAGGAATAGTAAATATTTATTAATATGAAACCAAATTCAAACAAATCTCGTTAAGGTAAATTGCATTTCTGCTCAAATTAAATGCTTAAACACAATATAAAAAATTAAAAAAAACATTCTGGGCATTTAGCAAATATGAACAAGAAAAGTTTAGTCTGATTTAACTAAGAAATGTAGCCGTTTTTATTAGGTGTATGTAAATATCTGGATTTAACTGTGTCTGATTGCATCGTTTTACAAAACTGTGCAGTTTGGATATCAAGCACTTTCAAGAACTTTGTACAGAAATCAAGCATTTCCAAAACCTTGAAAACACCTGATGGAAATTCAAGCATTGCCAAGGATTTTTAATCACCCGCACAAACAATGCATATTGATAATCAATCGTGTGTGAGTGCTTTGTTCACCTGTATCAGGTCGGCGTTGGCCTGGTTGGTCGCCGTGCCGTCGTAGTCCTGCAGGAGCTGCGTCAGCAGAGCGACGCTCTCCTTCACCTCCTGGATGGCGTTGACGCGTTTCGACACTTTCTCCGCTCGCCGCTGATCCTGAGCAGACAGTCAGGTTTGCCCAAAATATTCAGACAGGCTCAGAAGGACATCCTCACTAATGTGTGGTTGGGGTTTTCTCCGCAGACTGCGTTTTCTTTGCAGGCAGCAGAGAAACAAACAAACAAAAACAAAAAAACACACTTTCTGAAGCTCCAGGGATAATTCTGACTGGAAATCTGACAGCTCCTCCTCTAATCAGAACTCGTTTCATTGTCTGGCTTCCTGGAACAGAAGTGTAGAGTTTACCTTTTACAATTGCTAAACCTGTTTTTCCTGTGTTTTCCTTTTAAGATGAAGTTTGAGGAATTTGGTCGACAGTAACTTAAATTTAAGACTTTTAAAGACATTTTTTAATACCATCGTGAATTAAATGTAAGACCAAAAAATATATAAATACAAGGGATGGTTGGGGGGACTTGCTCCATGTCAACAAAGAGTAGAATAAACTTAGAACGCAGCTTTGTGCCCATGATAAAGACAGAAAAGCTACCTAGCAAGAATTTATTAGCTGCTAGTTAGCGGTAGCTTCAACCGTGTTGAGTCACAGAATGCAAAGATGTTTGTGTCTGACTCAAACTTTTGCCTGTCAGAAAATTTAAAAAAGAACAAAACAAAACAACATTAAATAGTCCTGCTACGACACAATTTAAAACCTGTGATAAATACTGACTACATTTGTTCAAACAAATTTAAGTCATTTTAAGGATTGAATTTTAGAAACAAATTTAAGACTTCTTAAGGATGCATGGACATCCTGGTTGAAGTCGTCCGTTTCGTTATTCCATCCACTTTGTACAACACACCAGAACCCCTGGTACACAAACAGACCCTCAGCATGATGCTACCACCACCATGCTTCACAGTTAGAGCAGTGTTTCTCTGCTTGAAAGCCTCCTGGAGAAAACAAACCAGTTTAAATAAATCCAAGAATTACGCCAGAGCGCTGTGTGGGTTCTCATCAACTTCCTGAAGAACACACATCACATAGATACACATTTCAGCCTGTATTTATACTTTTGATACTGTAAGCAGTAGAGAAAATCTGCGCTAAATTCACCCTTTTGCATCCAATTCCTGCTAGTAAAATTCAATGTTGAATCTCAGATTAATCTTTCCAATTAGGAAAAGAAAGATTAAAAAGCAGCATTTAGAAGCTTTAAAACTCAAATAAATAAAAAAAATAAAAATTACAAGAAATGTGATACACAACACAGCAGAAATAAAACAGAAGGTTTACCTCTTGGACCATTTCCTTAATGAGTTTGTTAGCCGCTTTCAGGTCTTCAGGGTGTGAGCTATTTAGCAGGCGGGACAACATCTATTAAAGCAAATGGCATTGAAAAAAAAAAGTTACTAACCAGAGCAGAAACATAAACAATGACGGCAAAAGGAAAATTTAAACAGACAGTAAACGGGAAACTGACTGAAAATAGCTTTTCACTGCATCAAATCAACAGTTTCATTTCGATAATTGTTACGAAAGGTTCTTACTTTTGACTTCTCCTCATCCTCAAAAATGGCATTTTTAGGTCTGCGTGGAGGAAGGTGCAGCAGCTTGTCTGGGGGAAGCTCTGGGTCTTGTTTAATGATACCTGATTTACAGACACAGTAAAGAAATAAATACTTCACAAGAAAAGCTTAAATAACAAAAAAGTAGCACTTGCTAGCAGCCTCTTACCTTGTTTCTTTAGCATCTGATAAGCATCTGAGATCTTGGGCTCATCAGGCAACGCCAGCGTCCAGCTATAGATCAACTCCAAAACTTTCTTTTTTGATGCCTCTGGAGAGCGAGAGCCTAAATACTGAGCATCAGAACAAAACGCCGTGTTTGTCAGATCACTCTTTATAAAATAAAAGGCTACGAGTTAAGTCTGGCAGACTGCGAGGGGTCGCACCTTTGGTGAAACTACTTTGATGAGCTCGTTGAGAAATCGGAACTTGCCCACTTCGCTGTGAAACCTCTTCCCGCAGTTTCTCATGCACGTCTCCAGGACCTGGAGTCGGAACGGTGAACACAGGCAATGAAAGACAGCGGAAGGGAGGAAGGACAGCGTTTGTTTGTAAAGGGGTGTTAGCTCACCAATAGCGCCTGCATGGCCTCCCACTCTTGAGGAGACTGGATTTTGTGGGCCAGGAGCCTGGTGGCCAGCTGAGGTCTGGAACGGGATCAATTTCTCAAGGTGAGAAGACATTTCTTTATAAAGAAGTCAGTTTGGGGGTTGTAAAATAACTCAAAAGGCATCGAGGCTCCTCTTACCCCTCCAGGTCGTTGTTGAGCTGGTCACAGAAGGCATTGATGCTGCTCCAGTCTGTGTCTCTGTTGAGTGGATTTGTGGCTCTGTCTGAAATGACAACAAGCAAAGCGGCAAGTTGAACAAAAATGCATCACAAACAATTAGTTTGAAAACATGTGCATGGGGACAAGTGTCATTTTTCTCCGTTATACCCTCTATCACATATATATTTTTACATAAACACAAATGTCATGCAAATAAAGAAAATCATATCAACCGCCAAGAAAACTGAAAAAAAGTTGAATAACTATTTAAAGAATGACATAAAAGATGCATAGATGAGATTAGGTTTGCTAATAATATGCTATTCAAAAACCTGTGGTAATTTAGTCATTTAAACCTGGTCATTAAATGTTTTTTCTAGTGAAAATATGCGCAATTATTCATTATTCAGCTCAAAAGGCACCAGCTGGTCGACATCACCATTTAAAGAGGAACAAACCTGCCAGTGTCACCTGAGCGAACCTCAGGTGCTAACAGCGTCACTCCAGCTAGCTTTCAGGCATTTCTAGTCTTTTCTCACCAGATAAAATCACTGCCGTACGCATTTTATAACACGCGTGACTTTTACAAAGGCTGCCAGGCTGATTCTGACGCACACAGCCCGGGAGCTAAAGCTAGCCTGGATGTGGTGGGTGGCGTTGACAGCTGGCAGGTACCGCGGCTCCGCGGCTCCGCGGCTAGGTTAGCATCCCGGCGGGCTTTGAGCCCCTGCTGCCGGGTCCGGTGAGCCTGCAGTGAGCCGCTGTTTCACCCACGGCCCGCGGATAATGACTAGTTCGTGTCCGGAGCAACAGGCAACACCCACTCTGAGGGGCACGTTTGAAAGACTTACTGATATGAGACTCCAAACTCTCCGTGTCGGGCGGCGCAGCCATCACTGCGAGATTTATGTACGTAAGGACACGTAGCGCGAGGCGGAAGCTGCGTAAAAGAGGAGTGGGCAGAAAGAACACGTTCAGTTGCGTTACGTGGAGTTACGCAATGCCTTCAAATCGTTGGTAGTGGTATTATTACTAAGTGTAATAAAACTATTACACTTAGTATAAACACATCTTAAACGTTTGTTTAAGAGGTGTTTTAATTTATAAAAAGGAAAATGGAAAAACAAAATGAACCCAGTTTTCTGTATTTTGTAATGACATTTTGAAATGGCACCCAAATATATTGTTCTTTCCAAGTTATTAGTGTTTGTTTTTTGTAATTGAAAAACATTTCCCCATCAGACAATGAGAGGCCTTTATGCCAAGTTCTCATTAAAGGGGACTATCCATCCAAGAAAGTGTATTTTCTATTTTATTTCCACAGTATGTTGTCTAACTCACTGAGAATTAGAAAAAAAACAATATTTTAAACCTTTACTTTCATAACCTTTAATTATGATGCTTTCGTCAGCTTTAAGCTGAAAATCACATTTAAGATTAGAACACTACATCAGACCAATAAAGGCATTATAAGTCAGAAATGTATGTGTAAAATTTGTTCCTTTTAAAAACTACTGGTCTGATAAATGTGCCTCATCAGAATTCACATTCTAAGTTATTTAATAGGACTGCATATATTTATGTAACTAGAAACCTAATTATATAGCATCACATGCAGGTACTAAGTATGTCTTAACATTGCTATTAAATCTAACGTTTAAATATATATATTTTTTCCATTTTAAAATGTTTACATATATAACTGGAATCCATGTATTTCTGTTGATATGGCAATAAACATGTATTTTCTGTGTAATCCATATGAGCCGCCTCCAGTCCAGTAATGATGGCGTAATTATAGGTTCTGCACTCCATAGTTTAACAGTAAACTATATTTACCGTCAAATGTTATTTCACAACTTTTAGGATAATAATAGAAGGCTGTAAGGCAGTCTTTAATAGTAAATACTGTTTTCTAAAAAGTAGTTTGTTGGAGAAAATGTGGCAAAACATTATTAAAAAGAAATTTAAATCTACACCGAAGTCACGGTTAGGCATTGTTTTATGTCTCTATGGAACTACAACTTGTAATAAGCACAAACAACCTAGCAAATAGAGAATTGGTCCTACCAAAGCAACATTTAGTCTATGTTCTTGAATTTATTTGAGTGGAAAAATGCAAAAATATTTCCTTTTTTAGCTGATTAAAAGATTGTAAAAGAATAAAGAACGTCATCATACAAAGATATATATAAAAAACACACATTTGGTTTCATAATGGGGAAAAAAGAAGATTTAATTGTGACTTAGAAAGCATGTGCTTTGAGCTGCTGACAGTAATCTGGTAACTAGAGGCCTTTCCCTCCTAATTATAGAAAAGGAGCGGCTCTATGTCTCCCTCTAGCGGCGGCGTGGTGTGGGCTGTGGAGCACAACGAGGAGGAGCGAGCGACTTGCTGGGTTTTATTCAAATGAACACCTATTTTATCAGGTCTCTCGGGAGGCTTCGTGGCACTGGATATATTCAGACAACAGTTCTCCTCCCTGTTGAACTCTCTGGTAGTTTTACAGTGGAGAAACCGAGTCATGAGAAGAACCGTTTCTTTAACTTTGTGTCGTGGCTAAAATCTGCGGGGGGAAAAAAACCAAAACGCTTCGCTCTTTATACGCTCTTCAGCGTGGATATCTCTAGGTGGTGAAGATGCACATTTAAGTGTGAAGAGATAACTTTCTTCCTGTTGCCTCGTTGGGTCGGCGCGTTGTTTGTGCAGTTTGGCAGAAGAGGGTGAACGTTTCCTGTTCTCTTCACCAAACCAAACCGTTCTGCCTTTCTTTCTGTTTGACGTCTCACCCGTAAAAAAAGGGGGGGGAAATGTTTTTTTGCGCAACTGAAAGTCGCGCAAAAAGATGGCAGCATCGCCGAGGGCTCTGCTGGAGTGGTGCCGCGTCACATGCGCCAGCTACCCCGGCGTGGAGGTGAGGAACATGTCAGCCTCCTTCAGGGATGGGCTGGCGTTTTGTGCCATCATCCACAAACACCGACCCGACTTGATGTGAGTAGACCAAAGGCTGCAGCCCTTCATCTGTGTCTTTGTTGTTTCTCCCTCCTCACATGGACCTTCTGATCAAACTGAGCTGAAGAGGACTGGCTGGAGATTATAATCTGCTGGACTAATCCCTCTTCTTAACCTCTCCAGACTGAACGGATCATCTGACGTGTTTTCTCACTGTAAAAAGTCTTAGTACAATTTAAACTCCAGAGGAAAAAAAAGAAATCTGAAAAGTGTGGTGTATATTTATATTCAGCTCACCTAACAGAATCGTCTTTTGTTGCAGTTACAGCTGCAACAAAACACACACACACACACACACACACACACACACACACACACACACACACACACACATACATATATATTGGTTGCAGAAAGGCTGGTCAATAAGCGATAAATCAATTAATTGCATGATCAATTAAAACATGATCAATCATTTCCATTTGAAATATTGTTTTTCACGTTTCTCTCTCTGTTTCTACCACAAACTGGATGACAAAAGAAAGTAAATAATAATAATAATAATAATAATAATAATAATAATAATAATAATAGTTTTCAGAAACTTCATAATTCATTTTATTTGTTGTTTTGTTTATTTATTTTGGATATTTAAAATGTCTTCCGGTTCCAGTGGTAAATGTTTATTTAAACCTAAAGTGGATCGATCCCTGAGAATGCATTAATTATGTCACTGCCATTACATTACTTGAATACGTTCTCAACAATGTTATCGTTTATCGCGACAACTTTGGGGACAATTTATCGTCCAGCAAAAATTTGTTATTGTGGCGAGCCTGACAGATTATTTAATCTGCACTGTGGATCTCTGCAGCTCCTCCAGAGTTACCTCCTTGCTTGTTGACATTAGAAAGTAAGGTTTTGGTAGAAAAAGAGACAAATGATAATAACTGAGCTCATTTTACTTTTTCATGTGATTAATTGATTTAATGCTTGTTGCGACAGGCCTATCAATGCATTAACATCGGTATCGGCCCAGTAAATGTTTAACAAAGCGATATCGATCCCATGAGTAAAACCGGATCTATGATAATAGCAATGTTTGTTTCCATCTTGTTGCTGTTTGTGTTTCAGGAGAGACTGGCCATATTTGTTTAGGCATGTAACAGTGATGCAGCAAAGGATTGTGGGATGTTTAACTGAGACAGAGGAGTGTGGGCGTTTTTTTCATGGTGTCGAAAGGGCTGTGAACGATTTGTAATACCAGTAAAAACTATAGTTACTGGTTTTAACAGTAATATTAATATCGGATGTCAGTATTGGCCCAATTCTTTCTTATCAGTGCGTCCGTCCTGGATGGTAATTACATGACTTCTGGATGAGTTTACAGGAGGAGCCACCATGAAAACGGAGGCCTCAGTTTTAAAGGTTTTATTCATAAAAGCATTTTTAAGATTCCACGTTCCTCCCAAACCGTGAAATGACAATAAAGCCACACTGAAGGATGCAATAAAGTCATAAATGTTCACGTTAATACTTTTGAAGAAACTGTACTGTTGCCTACTCCAGTTTAATCTAATGTCTTTCATTCATAAATTTTGCTTGTTTCAGTTTATGATAGTCCAGCCGCTTGTGATCTTCTTTTCTCCTCCTTCTGACAGTTTCTAGCTGTTTTCTTAATCATTGTTATTCTTGGTTTCCTCTAGAGACTTCAGCTCTCTGTCCAGGGGAAATGTTTATCAAAATAACAAGCTGGTGAGTCACTCGCGTCTTTGTTCAAGCCGGCAGGAGTTTCCCGGGCAGCATTGTGTCCGACGGACGGCGTGTCGGTGAAAACTCGCTCATCCTCTCGGCTCTGCAGGCTTTCGAGGTCGCAGAAGCGGAGCTGGGAATCCCTCCTCTGCTGGACCCACAAGGCATGGTTTCCACGGACGCGCCTGACTTTCTCACCGTCATCACCTACGTTTCCCAATACTACAACGTCTTCAGCGGAGAATCTCCCGGTCCGTTGCCGTGTTTTCTGTGTGTTTGTCTTTGATTGCATGTGTTGCTCTTTGGTTAAGCCGCCCGGTTCTCTTTCAGTTTGTGGACTTTCTGGCATGAACTGCTCACCTCACTTCCTCACATAGACTTAGACTTGCTTTACTGTCGTCGCACAAAGACACGACGGTAAAATTGGCAACAAAATGTCGTGTAACACTTCTGCTGGACTGGGGTCGTGACCTTTCGCTAATGAAGAGCTATAACTGTATTTCCTACCTAAAGAAGCTTTAGTAAAACCGTTAATGACTCCAGACAAGTTTTAGTACAAAAAAATCTAAAACCCCAATGTCTATTTTAGATTAAAAGACTCCTGGCCCGCAGCATCACAGATCCTCCACTTTACTCTAGCACTGCACTGAAAAGCTCAGGCAAGGTGGCTTAACTATGGCGCCTAATGGTTTGGTTGTCATGGAGACGCTGTACTCCAGATTTCTAACAGTACTTTAGAGATCTCTGTTATCTTTTTGGTGGCAAACATAATTATAGGTCAGAGTCCAGCCTTAAAGGGACAGGCTTCTGTGTCACATCACATTTGGACCCCAGTTAAAAAAAAAAAATTTATAAATTATTAATTAGACGTTTCTAGAAACGTTTCTTAAAATTAAAGGTTAAGTAAAAAAATATATACATTACATTTATTAAAAAAAGATAGCTGGGACTACTGTTTCATGTATTGTATCTTTTTCTTTTTACTATTATTTCTTAATCTAGGAACTTTCCCGCCCACTGATTTAATTTTTTTAGCAATCTTAATAAACATTTTTCTGAAGATCGTTCAAAGTTCCCATTTGGACTTCATCTGCTTTTTCCCCCTCTATTTCAGCTCTGATGACAACAACGTAGTGTAGTTTATGATAAAATAAGAGCAGCACTACTTCAACCTGTTTTTACCCGAACAACAGGAAAACGTAGCCGACCAAGAAATGACTCGAGTACAAGTGGAAAAATATCTGGTGAAAATGTTACTTGAGTAACTGGTCATAAAATCTGATTTAACATTTTGAAAAATGTCGCCGTCAACATACAGAATATACATTTATGTGCAAATTCTGTCATTTTTAAGACGAAAATAAAAACTAACACTACAAATAAATACATAATAACACAGAAGAAACACTTTTTCAAATGTTTCCAATATTAATCTTTACTGAAAAGCATTACTTACAGAAGGTAAAGTGCAGATGTTAGAGCAATTTAATTACTTCCAGTGACAATATGTTGTTTTCTGTGTCGTATTAATCTTTAAATGGCCCAATAGGCTCAGCAGATAGAAAATAACATTAAAACAACAGAGCTGCTGGTTAATAAACGAGGTCTGCCGGTGTGTGTCTGCGTCTCGTACGTTTTGTTTTAAAATATATTTACTTTTTCTTCATTGAATTGTATCGAGTATCCAGGACTTTTACTCATATGAGTTCATAATCATATTACTCCAGCAAAAGTACAGCTTAGCTAAACTACTTCTGAATGTACTTGAGTAGGAAGTTACTCAAGTAAATGTAACTAGTTACTACCCACCTGTGCTTAACAAAGAGCTGTTTTCATCTAGTTAGCGATGCTAGCATAGCTGCCAGCATGTGTGCAGCAGGATTTAAACAAAAACAAGCAGCGTTTTGAAAAGTGTTGTTTTCAGAGCAACAATCTGCAAAGTGACCGTGATTTTTTTTTGTTTGTTTGTTTTGTTTTTGTAAATCAACTGTATTATATTTACGGTTTCATTTCCCCAACTGTCCTGTGTTGACTTCAGGTCCCTGCAGGTCGTGGTCGTCGCAGGTCCTGAACGTCACGAAGGTGCATAAAACTCTGAGAAGCCAGAAGGTACGGCGCCTCCTCGCTTCCCGCTCTCTCTCGCCTCTCGTCCGACTTCCTGGTTTCTCTTCTGCTTTCAGAGCCTGACTGAACTGGAAACCAGTAAAGAGGACGGTCGTGCTGGCCTGAGGCCCAGGGCGGTGTGCTCCCTCTGCTTCAAGCCGGTTCACCTCATACAGAAGCGTCTGGCTGACGGGAAGGTTTACCACCGCGGCTGCTTCAGGTGAGAGACGCTCGTCTTTCCTGGTCAGAATGAACTCGACGTTTGTCTCTACTGCGCCTCAGTTCACCTCTTTTGACATTTGACCTCCACACCTGGCTGTGACTAGGCAGAGCCTTGTTGAAGTGTCCTTCCCTCTTGATGCGTTTTGCGTTTTATCTGCCATGTTCTTCTTTGGGATTTTTGGGGGGAATTGCTTTTTATTAAACAGTTAAAAAAATCATCTGGAGACTGAAGTTTTTTCTCCTTCTTTTGTTGCAAAATAGGTCAAGACCAGTCAGATTGGACAGAGAGCGTGTGTGGACCTTAATTTTCTAGCTCTGGAATTTTATTAGGCCATTTTAACGCAGGTTATGCGTCACGTCACGACTTTCGCTTCTCACAAAACGTAGGCAGCTTGAATGTATGCCGAAAACTTGAATGTTGACCATTCAGCGATGGGTTTCGTACAGCCTGTCCTCCATTTCCAGATTATTTGTGAAAAATATTGTCCTTTTCCTTTTCATGTTATAGTTTTGCGTTAATCTGTGCTGGTTTTTTTCTCAAAATCGCAATAAAATACACCAAGGTTTGCTGAAAAAAAGTTCATGTGACATGCGTCTTTTACAGTCATGGGCAAAACCTTACCAAGTATTTTTGTTCTAGTTTATTGTGCAAATATCTTATTACCCTTGAAATAGGACAAAACTAACTTACAAGTAACTTTTCAGCAGGACATTGGAGCTTGTTTTAAGTTTATAATTCCTTAATATTGATGAAAAATTACTAGTTATAAGTGAAATAATTTACCAGTAGAACTGGTACTTTTAAATATCAAAATTAAGGAAATATTGAGTTAAAACAAGCTGCTATATCTTTCTGAAAAGTTACTTTTATTTGATCCGTTGTCTTTCAGGTGCAAAGTCTGCCGCTGCATTCTCTTACCAGGCTCCTACACTCCAGGAAGTGATCAGACGTCCTTTATCTGCTCTCATCATGCAACGGACAGAAAAGCTGCCGGCGTCGACAGCGAGCGGCAACTCAGGTCTGCTGGTCATCGGCCCGGTCGTCCGATCCACACGGGTTTCTACTCTCTGAGCGGGTCGGCCATCTGCAGCGTGCCTCGCTACGCCGAGTCGCGGCGAGCCACGGAGGGAGGCGCACTTCCTGTCCCGGCTCCCAGGAGAAGCCTGGACTCCGCCGCGGCTCCTGTTCCCGCGCCCAGGTCCAGAACCGCTCAGACAATGAGTGACTCCCCCGCTGGAGGTAAACAAGTTTTTACTTAAGTTAATGTGCGTCTCCATTCAGAAATTAAGAGGAATAAATTGTTTTTGGGTTTTTTTCTCTCTCTTTTTTCTGCACATGGATTTCAGAAACCGTGAGTGAATCTTCACCTCAACCTCCAGGCCTGTAAGTGTACTGAACTTTTTTAAAAAATTATTATTATTATTATGTACAACAGCGACATGAAGCACATTTTTACCTTCTAATTAAGTTTCCAGTGGTACGGTGGCTGGTTTATCAAATCTTAAAAATACTCAGAAGAGATTTGAAAAACAAATGCGTCAGCCGGAGCGTTCCTCAATAAAAGGATCTAAAATTTGCAGAAAGAGAAATATCATATGCAGTAGTTTGGATTTAGTTTGGCTGAAATGCTTAAAACTTAATTTTTTGTAAAATCTCTATCTGGTTACAGTCTGTCAGATTTTATTTGGAGATCTTGTCATTCAGTTAAATGCAACACAAAGAGCTTTATGGAGGCTGGAAACTAAGTACATCAAATAACTAAATAAACTTAAGTAAATAAAACAATAACTATGATTCAAAATTGTGATACAAACCGAAGAACTGATGAAAAGTATTTGCAGAATGGAAGATAGAAAACTTTATAAACATAGTACGTATGAAGTTATATTCATTCTGTCTCTTATTATATGAGTTATATTTTGATTTAATTGTAATTATTTTGTAAAAAAAAGTTAATTTTCACTTTGACACTTTGGTTTTTGCAAAAAGTTTTGTTAAAGAGCGAAAGTTGGGTGGAGTGAATTTTTCCACAATATTTTGTAGCGCTATTGTGATAACGACAAAAATTATTATAAACTATTTATTACTTATTTTTTAGGCAACAGCATTCATAGCACCACAAACATAAATGTGGCTATTATAAAACATTCCTACTTGAAAGAAGTGTGATTTATAAAACAATAATCTTCACAGACAGAATTTATTTAATCATATTTATGAATTTATTGATGGGAAAAAAATGGGAGAAAATAGTAAAATTAACATTACAGTCTTTTTTTTTTATTTTTTACGTTAACTAAAATTTATTGCGACAGCGATGAGTCAAAATTCTTATCATGACGAGAAAGTTTTATGAAAAATGCGTAAACTGGCCCTAAATGAGGCAAAGAGCACATCAGAAAGAGACTTAAAATACACTAAAAAAGATAAATGATACATAAAGTACAATACAAATTCAACATTGATTGTAATCACAGTTCAAACAGGCTGATCAGTGCTGGGTGGCTCAGCCAGATAAACCAAAGCTGTGCTTGGCGTTCGCTCCAGAACCGGACCGCCGGGATTTACCCGGGTCAGCCAGAAATGCTTCCACCAATCAGAGCACGACTTTACAGCCACAGGGAATTGAAAGGCGGACAATTGACAAGAGCTGGAGTTTCAGATGTGAGAGTTTAACTTGTCCTCTTCCTCAGTCAAGGCTTGTTGAACCTGGAACCGTTCTAGTTTCACAGTCAGAATTTTGATGAGGCTGGCGTTCAGTAGTGAAGCTTACAAAGATTCCTGAAGTATTTTACTAAAAATGTTTTCCTTTATGATCACTTGTTTTGTTTTTTTGTTGTATCATTTAAGAGCTCAGTGGAGCTCAAGGTGGTTTTTATATAAACAGCCTAAATGGTCACAAAGTCAAAGACTGTAATGAAGAAGTGAAACGATCATTTTGAACCAGAGTTCAGGGGTCAAACTGTAACAGTTACTTCAAAAACACAAAATTCTTACCAAGTATTTTTGGTCTGTAAATATCCTCATCCACTTGAAAGGAGACAGAACTAACTCACAAGTAGCTTTTCAGCAAGATATAGCAGCTTGTTTTAAGTGAATAATTCCTAAATGTATTTGTTTCATCGGCAGATGAAACAAATACTTTTTTCCAAAGTTACAAGTGAAATAATCTGCCAATGGAAGTGGCTCTTTTTCAACAATGTTAAGGAATTATTGACTTAAAACAACCTCCTATGTCTTGATGAAAAGTTACTTTTGAGTTAGTTTTGTCTCATTTCAAGTGAACTAAGATATTTTCAACTGAAATTGGACCAGAAATATTTTTCTGTTTTTTGCAGTGAAGATTAGAAACCTCTAATATTCTCTGTTTTCTCTCTCCTTGTGTAACCAGCACAAGCCCTAAAGTGAAAAGCAACCATCCCTGGATGGCCATCGTGCATCCTGGACCCTGGACCCAGCTGCCTCCGGCTCCACCTCCGGTACCCGTCCCTCGGTCCAAACACGTCTCCAACATGCAGACGCCATGGAACAGACCCAGGATGCCCTCTCTTAATCCATTCGAGGAAGAGGAGGTCGATGAAGCTCCGAAGCAGGAGGCTGCCGGTCGGACCGGGCCTTCTGCCGGTCCCTCAGAGGACAGCACCATCGCTCGCGTCCAGGGAGGAGAAGAGCCTGACAGCGAGTCTGAGTGGAAGCCGGATGGAGGACGGGACGGGCGCGTGTGTGTTTCTACAGAGGAACGTGAAGGAGCGGAGCCGGACCCGGCTCTGGGACCGACCGCTGGCGGTAATGGCGTTGTCAGCGGAGAACCCACAGACGGGGGTCAGAATGGTCCGTCACGCACGACAGAGCCGAGGTCCTCTGAAGCACAGAGGAGCGGCGCTTTACCCAGGAGTCTGTCCGTGCCAGCGATACCGTCTGAACGGTCCGAGACCAGCGCCGCGGCCGACCGGTCCGTCTCATCGTGTGAAGGGGAGGTACGACACAGAACCACTACAGGAAAGAATTTAATATGTATTAATTCTTACTTGCTTGGTTCCAGAAGGTTTTATGTTAAGAAACTTTTCTTACAGTAAGTTATTATCATAAAAAAAACAATACACCAGCCCTTGTTATGTTGCATGAAGGTGTTCCTCAAGGATCTATTTTAGATCCCGTTTTCTTCTCTATTTCTATAAATGAGTTTCTTAGTGATATCAGCTGCAGCGACTGTCAAGCTTCCTGTGTTGACGCGCTCTGTAAAATGACACACAACCTGTTTTTTCTCCTCACTGTCTGACATCAGTTCCCTTTCTGTAAGCAGAACCTGAGTCATGTTTGCAATAAATCAATTAATGGCACGATAAATCAAAATTAACCTGATCGTTTACAGTTGGACAACGGTCATTTTCTTTCCAGTCCGCCTGTAAAGAAAATCCATTCTCGGAGCAACCTGAGATGTCCCGGTCGCAGACGGTTCAGAACCTGTCGTCCGCTCGTGGGCCGGCGCCTGGACACGGTTTCCCTCTCATCAGGAGGCAGGTACAGAAAAAACCTCCGACGTGTTCGTAATCGACGTTTTCCCGCGGCAAAATGGCGACCTGCTGTCGCCACGACAGGTGCGGACGGACCGGGGAGTTTCCACGGAAAACCTGCAGAAGCAGATGAGGAGCTTGGACGGTGACCTGGAGGCTCTGGAGCAACGAGGAGCAGAGCTAGAGAGTAGCATTCGAGACGGCAGGACGGGTACGGCTGACGCTCCGTACCGGAAGGGTCTCTACGTAAACTTTGCTTCTCTACGGCGGCTCGTAGTTTCCAACAAATGTGTTTGTTTCTGTTTCAGGTAAAGAAGAGCAGATGCTGACTGAGTGGCTCGGCCTCGTCCACGAGCAACACACTCTGCTGCGCAGAAACAAAGAACTGGTCTACCTGTAAGTGGACCAGACGACGGTTCCAGCTGTGAGATGCGGTGCCTTGAAATTCTTCCACATTAAAAACACGAACATTGTTAAACCTTCTCGGGATCTTCCTCCGGTAAAACTGGCAAAAACCCCCAAAAAAGTGCAGAACTGAAACGAAAAAAAAATAACATATGGTTACAAATTCAACCGAAATGAATAATCTGCCCCCTTTACTCTCATACCCCTCAATAAAATCCAGTCCAACCAGTAGCCTCCAGAAGCTACCTAATCAGTAGAGAGACCTGTGTGTATTTTATTCCAGCTGCTCTGTGAAGGCCTTCGAGATCTGTTAGAGAGAGAAATATCAAGATTAGATTCTTCACTCTTATGGACCAAATGCTACTGGAAGAAAGACAAATTTATTGCTTCCAAAGATATTGTTGCAATAAAGAAAAAATGAGCTACCCAAACACCCGAAACTAATTTCAGTTCTTATTCTGCAAAGAATATTTTGCAAGGGAGAACTAGAGAAACACTGATGTGTACAATCTGCTTGATATATACTCCCATCAAAACAGCTGTGTCTGATTCTGTAAGGGCGATCCAATAAGAAGTGTTTTCATAGGTTTTTTGGTAAAAATGTTGCCGATCGTGTTTTATTGTCCTTCCATTTCACAACTTCTGCGCTACTTTGTGCTGGTCGATTAAACAAATTCCTGACTCACACTGCGAAAACACAAAGTCTTTGTATTTTTGGCCTCTTTTCTATGGCAAATATCTTGATAAGACAAAACTAGCTTACAAGTAACTTTTAAGCAAGAAACAGAAGCTTGTTTAATGTAATATTTCCTTAATATTTATGAAGAAATGTTAGTTTCGAGTGAAATAACCTGCAGCTAGCACAGGTTATATATCGCGATAATTTCTGGGATCATATACTTTATATCGTCCAACAAAATTTGTTATTGTGACTAATGTACTTCAGGTACATTGTACTTTTTCATAAATATTAAGGAATAATTTACTTTAAACAAGCTGCTATTTCTTGCTGAATAGGTACTTTCAGCAATTTAGTTTTGTTTGGTGATCTAATTGTTCGTTTTGTTTTGTTTTTTTCAGCACAAAACAGGAAATATTAGAGGACAGGCAAGCAGATGTGGAGTACAAGCTCAGATGTCTCCTCAATAAGCCCGGTAGGTTTGAGTCCTTTCTGCTCAACATCGGCTGTCTTGGCAGTGGAAACATGATCAATTGGGTCTCTATTGATTTTTCACGGTTTTCCTTTTGTTTTCTAATCAGAGAAAGACTGGGATCAGGAGGACCGAGGCCGGGAACAGCAGCTGATGGCTGAGCTGGTCACCATCATTGAACAGAGGAACCAGATCATCAGCAGCCTGGATCAGGACAGGTACATGGAGACAAATAAACAGTCTTTTATAATAACAGGCTGAAAACTTTTGTTTTTGTTATTAGAGGAAGAGATGAAGATATGGAAAGCACAAGAAATAAGAGTGAGTCAGATAAAAAACTTTTCTTTTTTTTTACACCCAGAGTCACTTGTTTTGCGTTGGGTCGTGAATAAACTGATATCTCCTGGATTCTCATCAGGCTTTCAGAAGGACGGGCCGAAGAAGACCAAAGGAAAGCTGAAGGCTCCGAAAGTCTTTAAAATGCTGAACCACAAACCAGAAAGCAGCAAGGAGCCCGTGGAGAAAAAGAGCTGAAAAAGCATTCCCACCGCAGTAACAACCCGTAATCCATGTCCATCTCAAGTTTGTTATAAAAACATGCAACATCAGTGTGCTAAATGTATGTATTTAAGCTCTTTATTTTTGTAAAATGACACTTTTTTTGTTGTGTCAAAGTATCTGCCTCGACGTTTAGGCCCGTTGATACCTGATGGTGTAGTGTCATTCATATTTTTTGGTCAGTAACATTTTAATTCTCGAAGGATTCAACTTCGTTCCACTGGCTTCATAATTATATTTTGTCTGCTGCTTCACATTTCAAGTCATGTTATTATTATTTTTTTCCAGTTCAACATTATGATGTGCTCCCATCTGTATTCTTTCAACGATCATAATGATAAATATACGTACTTTTTACAATGTTGGTGTCCTCTGATGTGTTGAAATATGGAATCAAAGTATCAAGAGAGGTTAATACTGAAAGGCATAATTATACGTTTACCATAACTTGCAATTTCTGAGAACAAAATTTTTAAAAAAGTTTTCTGTTAACTAAGCCACAAGGTCAATAATAAGCAATTAGTATATAAAAGATTCGCTTTAGGAATTGAATTACTCAAAATGCATGTACTTTTCGGTTGTACTTTGATTTAAACAAGTAGAACTGGCTGAGGGAAAAAAAACTATTCATAATACGGACAAGAAATGTGTAAAGACCATCGAACTTTATGCGTCTAAAAGGTGAAGATTTAAAAAAATAAACGGAACTCAAAAGTTCCTCGTCATTGCGCACGGAATATTTCCCGGCGTACCACTCAACCGGAAGTTGCATAGACCGCTCATGTGGCCCAATGTTGACAACAAAACAAGTACCTGAAGGAGAATAACACAGGAATATACAGACGTCTCCAAATAAAACATGTCCGACAACGAAGATAAGTAAGTACTCACTCAGCACTAACAGTGAACATTAAGCTCGGTGTTCGCGGAAATATTGTATATGAGCTAACTTTGATGCTAACAGGCGGTTAGCGATTTAGCTAACATGTTGATAACCTTGTAGCTTCGATGATGGAGATTTTGATTACGCCGAGGAGGATGAAGGATTAGACGACCTCGAGAACGTTGAGGACGTAAGTACCGATAAAACAAAACAAACAAAAAACCCATCTAGATAAATTATAAGGTTCATCCAACTTGGATGTTATATTTGTGGTCAAGTTAAGTCCGAATCTGCTCGTTTTCTCTCTGTCTTGCAGGAAGATCAGGAGAATGTCCAGATCCTTCCTGCAGGAGAGGGTCAGCAGGCAAACCAGAAGAGAATCACCACGCCGTACATGACCAAGTATGAGAGGGCCAGAGTGCTGGGGACCCGAGCTCTGCAGATAGCGTGAGTGTTTATATTTGTCAACAAATCTGAGATGATCTGTGTAATATTGAGACAGCACAGCGTCACTGTCTCCTATAAATGTAATATATTTCAGATCATCAAACGAATATTGTCCAACAAAGACAACCTGAGTAAATAGAAAAAAGCATTTTTATATAATTATTCCTCTTATGGAAACTTATCCTGCATAACTGTAGTTTTGCTGAAAAGCGGCATTAGTTTTATGCCAGACGTAACAGGATGCATGCCTTCAAAACCTTCCCAAAGTTTCCCTTTCGTTTCATTAATCCACGTCATATTTTCCAAGAACTTTTGTCAACAAAGCTGAGATGAGCTTATGGAACTAGCCGTATCTAGGTCAGTTCTCCAGCCCAGGATTCCGATTTAAACCATGACCAGGGTTAGGGAGCACAAAGACGTGGGACCCTGGGCTGGAGCCAGCTTTGGTTCCCGATCCTTGAAGGAAAAAAAAAAAAAATCTTCTACTAATGCAAATTGCAGTGCATAAATAGGTAGTCCTTTACATGAATTGATGAGTGGTAAGTTTAATACCGAGCTGTATCGCCATGTTGTTCCTCAAATATTTAAATTTCATAATTTTCATATACTTTAATATTGTTTATATTCATAAAAATCCCAGAATGTCAACACAATCCATCTGATATGGGCCTGTTTTTTTAATAAAGTGTTATGCAAAACATCCATTTATTAAAAAAAAAAAAAAAAGAATTGGGGGGAATTCCCCACAAAACTGTTGCCCTGGGCTACTGCCCTTTTTAAGCCCTTTTTAAAGTTTGGCCCAGACAATGGCCCTCTCTCTGGAAGTTTTCCTGCTTGCTAAAAACGGTAAGGGGAACTCCCATGCTCCATTATGCTCATGCTTATTAGGAAGTACGCTACATTTCTACTTCTGTGTTCACATTCACCGCCTTGACACTGGAATTTTCATAATAAAAGTTCATCCTGATGTGTTGTTTCGGCAGCATGTGCGCTCCAGTCATGGTGGAGTTGGAAGGAGAAACGGACCCCTTGCAGATAGCCATGAAGGAACTTAAGTAAGTCCTATTTCGCTTTTTTTCCTCTCACAACATTTGAGAACCAAATTCCTTCTTTTTTTTGTAAAGACTTTTTAATCTCTCCGTTCCAACAGAAGCAGAAAGATCCCCATCATCATCCGTCGGTACCTTCCTGACGGCAGCTACGAGGACTGGGGCTGCGACGAGCTCATCGTAACCGACTAGAGATCGGACCGATCACCTCTCAGCTCCTCGCATCACGTCCGGCGTCTCACCAGCTTCTACGCTGCAGTTTGACACATGTTCACACTGACCTGAGTGGAAACTAGTAGGAAGAATTTATTTATCTTCACTATTTTAACAGCTGTAGTGCCAGGAAGCGCCACAAGAGGGAAACATAACTTTCTTTTTTTATTATTCATTCAGTAGTGCTGTGTTGTAAGATTTCATTAGTTGTTTTCTTCCAGAGAAATAATTTGTGTAAAAGAAATGTTTTATTATTATTATTATTATTATTATGAATAAACTCTTTTCTATAAGTTGTGGTTTCTCGTTTGCGTTAATTGCACCGCAGCGTGTCACGCAGGCTTGTTGTGGATTCCAATTTTCACATGAAATATCAGTAATTTGTCTACGATTTGACTACATAAATATGCAGTTAGGCAGTGACTGTGTCACGTTCGTGTCTTTCCAGGAAGCACCCACTGAACACATTACTTCCTGTTGCGACCACAAACTTCAGTTTTATTTTGTTTTGTGTGACAGACGGTCACAAAACAGCAAGGTGATTATAAACTGGATGGAGACGTTCTGGGAGCATCAGTTTTTGAATCTTTTTCTGACATAAATCTGATTTAATCTAACATTAAATTGCAGTAGGCGTCTTAAAGCTCTGAGTTAATGGTCCAAACTTTATTATAAAAGGGAAAAAGAAGAGTTTAATAAGAAAGATTTGGGTTAATCACTATTAATATGACAGGATTAGCCATATTGTCACAAATTTATGTTTTCCTAATATCCTGAATCTCAACTAGTGGTTCTTTGAATCAGCCAAAGAGCCACTATTAACCCTTTAACAATGTTGTTGTTTTTTTTCCCCCAGCGTTCCACAGAGAAGTAGCTCATATAATAAGCTGAACAGATGCACAGGTGTTTGCTAATTGCTGCTGGCTAGTCTGAAGGAGCTGGGTGAGGTAGTAATGGAGGAGGGCTTCTCTGTGAGCCGGAAACTACAGAAGTTTGGAAATTGCTCCGAGGAGGAACTGCACCAATCAAGGTGGCGCCAGGTCCCTGAATGGTTGCCATATTGATCAAAAGATTTGTCAAACATTCATGAAAGAATTAAAACAACACTCCAGGTGTGTTTTTGATGAGGGAATAACATTATGATGTAAAACTGAAAGAGAAAGAGAAAAAAAAGTCGATTTTACACGATACTGCCCCGTTAAGCTGGCTCTTGTGAATTTTAAGACTTCGACGTATTTTGTGTAGATGTGTGATAGGTTTTGGATTCCTGGATCCATAATTCGGAGTTCTGGTGTGTTGCACATTTGTTAGTGTTTCTCGATGTACTGCGGGTTAAGCCTGACTCCTATAATTCCCTCCGTTTAATCGGCTGTGTGATACTTTGGAAAGACAAAGAGGGCCATTGATGGGAACGTTGGGGGAGGAGGGAAGGAAAGCGGGAGCCTTACCCAACTAACTACCTCGCCTGTAGCTTCGCTGGGACACAAAGGGACCATTACTCTCTGCAGTCCTCCCTCTTCTCTCCCTCCCCGTCGCTTTCTCCAGTGTTTACCTACAAAATAAACCCAATTTGCTTGTCAGGTTCACTCTGTAATGGAGTGAAAAACGCAAAATGTTTTAGAGGTGCGATTTAGTAAAGTTTGCAACACTGGACTCTGGTTGTCAGAAGGAATATTTAGGCCGGCAACGTTTTTTTTTTTTTTATCATTTTTTTCTCCGAAGAGTTTTTTGCGGCGCTAGTGGCTCGCATTTTCTGTGACAGTAGGCTGACAGGAAGGGGGGAAGAAGAGGGGGAAGACATGCGGCAAGGGTCGCCGGGACCGGGAGTCGAACCCGCGACGTCCGCGTCGAGGACTGAGGCCTCCAAACGTGGGGCGTGCTAAACCCCTGCGCCACCACAGCACGCCCCCGGCAATGTTTTAAAATGATTTTGATCTAAGTATCTAATCATTGTCAGAGTTTGGATCTCACCAAGGAAATGTACTGAGTTGAAAGACGAAATCTGACATGGAGCGGAGTGACAACAATGTAGTCAAAGCAATTTCAATTAAAACCCAGATTATTACGAGTCCGCCATTCTCGATAAGTTTGATTGTCTTTAGGCCAGTTGATCAGAAAATATAAAATCCCGTTTCCTAAAGTGCAACAAGTGAAAAAGAAGTTATGGTTGCAGAGACCGTAGCAACCATACCTGAGAAAACTAATGGACAAAACATAAATATTCGGCTACAAAATCATTTTGTTTGCTGGCTTTAGGGTGGCCTGATGATCTCACAGTGGTTGGTAGGGTGAGCATCACATGGGTTTCCCTCTCATGAGATGAGCGCAGCATCAGGCTGAAGCAACATCTCCAGAAAGGCTTCTGAATCCTAAACTTGGGTCTTCCAAACGGAGTCCTACCCAAACCTCCACATTAATTTCAAAGGGACAAAAAAATTTAATGTTTTATATTGGTTGTCACAAAGCCCTGAAAATCTGTAAGCAGAAGTAAGTAAGAAAGTAAACTCCTGTCTGATACTAAACGTGACCACAACGCAAAAACAGCAGACATTTTGTGATGGGACAAACAGTTTCCACGCCACTGTAGATGCCACCGCACACACACTCTGAGCAGATGATTCCTCGATCTTTTCCCCAGAGTCACAAATCGTCTTTTCCACAACAAAGCTGGTAATCCTATTTCTTGCAAACTCTAAGACCTCCTCTCTTCCCCCCACCCCGTCAGCTTGCATGTTTCCACCCAAACAGCAAACTCATTCCCACCACAAAAAAAAAAAACAATACAGGGACTGTTTGGCTGCTTTGCATGTGCGTGGTGAAGAGCAGGGAGTCTCGTCGGGACAGTTAGCAAACCTGTTTATGAGCTGGAGTAAACTGGTTACTTCTGCTCAATATTTATCGCCAGCTTTTATACCTTCAATAAAAAAACAAAACTGATAAAATTACAATAATTGCAATTAGGGTCTTGACTTTATTGAATCTCCCATGTGAGTCAACTTGGAGGAAATTTTGGGATTAATATTTTTACTTCCTTCTTTTATCACAGCAGTTTCAAGTTAGGGAGGGCAATAAACAGAGAAATAGCCGAAGGGCCCATGTTAACTTTGGAAGAGCTGCAGCGATTCACAGCTCAGGTGGCTCTATTGACTCATCAGAATAGGATGTGCAACATTTACAATCCAAGGAGCAATTTATCCCTCAGTTCAGGTAAATAGAACTCAATTAAAACAGTTAATATTTCATGACTTTTTTCCCCTTAAAAGACAATTCATGTTTTTGGTAAATATCTGCTATGGGATTTCAAACATGACACATTTCTATTCTTGGGTTTTCAAATGCAGAATTACAAAACTTCTGCATGAATTGATGCATTTTCTGCTAAGGAAAGTTGATAGTTGTAGGGAAAATAAATTAGAAAAATAGATCTAAGATATATTATTGTTACTTTTAGTGTCATTCTGTTGTGGAAATGCAATGCAATTATTAATTGAAAAACAGATAACTTCTTGGTTTCAGAAAGAGCAGGATTTTTTAAAGTGACAGAGGCCTAATTTTAAAGCATTAAATCAGGAAGTAACATTTATTTTAAATCATATTTCACATATAGAGCATTTTTATTACCACTGAAGGTAATGGAGAGTGTGAAGTAAAAGACGATATCGCCGTAACTCATCTAAATAAAGCGCTCACAGAGGACGCAGTTCTCAGCCGGTAGCCTCTCTCAACGCCTTGGCGTCCAGACTGCAGATGAATCATGGCATCAGCAGGATTTTACCGTGTATCTTTGTTGTTTATATATTTTTTTACTGTAAATTGTGTTCAAAAGCATGTCTAAAATATGCGCTTGTATATTTTGCAAAAGGTAACCATCCTGGCTGTTAATTTTCTGTTTCAAATAATGGCATTTAGAGCAGGCAACAAACAATTTTTGTGCAAATACTGATACCATGTGGTATTAGTTTTATTAGATTTTTTTTCTCAGTTTATGGTCAGTTAAACAGGTTTTATCTTCTTACAGAAATAAAGTTAAAGAGGCAGTGTTATGTTCAAGCAGACAAATAGCTTTATTCCAATAGAAAGTAAGGGAGCACAGCACATTTTCACATGTTAAGGCTTTTAGTTCCTGTTTTTATGTAGTTGAGCCATGCTCTGCTTCTAAAAAACATAAAACACAAACCATAGCAGTAATATGGGTCATAACAAAGAGAAAAAGCAGTGCAAAATAATACAAAACACACATAAATAAGAAGTGCAGCACTCAGAAAACACCCCAGCCTCTCGTTGCGAAGGTAAATGTTCAAATAAGCACAAACAGATTAGATAGAGAATGAAAATGAACAGCTTGGATATGCTGTCCAATGGTGATACAAAGAAGACATGGCAAGTTATTTTTTTATTATTTGACCTTTGTTTAGGGTTAGTTAGGTCCTCAGAAATGCAGATATGTCAGAACTACAAAAAAGAAACATTTGTAATGAAGAGAAAGATTAGGCATGAAATGAAAGAGAGACATAAAAGTTATAATTTAAAAACTCAATGACAAAAACATGAAATAGTCTAGAAGGTGTTACCCCTCTGTACCAATTATTAGCATGCAATATTAAGGACAACACACTTTTTATTTTTAGTAAATATCAGATTGCATTAAAACACAAGTGGCAGCTGCTTCTTAGTATTGGCCTGTCAAACACTGAATACTGAACTTTTTTCATAAACAATGAATAATAACGCTGAAGCAAAAAGCAAAGATAGCAGTGAAGGCTTCCAGTGTAGTTAGTCATCATGGCAAACATAAGTTCAACAGTGTAATTACAGCAAACGGTTAGAGCTAGAAATGTGTTCTCGATGGCCCAATTCCACCACCAATAAAAATAGTTTGACATGCTGAGAAATAATTCATCATCAAAATTAGTGCTAATGGACAAATAACGAGGCAAAAGTTGATTTTGACACATACAAGTAAAATTATACAGTAAAACAGACGAGAAAGGTCTACTTAGGTAGTTTTGGATGTCACGTTGGGAGAAACATCTTTAAAAAAATCAGTTTCTTTAGAAAACATCAAAAGGTTTGGTCATAAAACTTTGGTCAGCTTACATAAAGTTTACATAAATAAATGACAGGTGCATTTATAGCTTCACACGCACTGCGTCGTCTTTCTCGATGAAAGCGTGAAGTTGCAAAGTTGGCTTTGTGTAGATATACAACACACTTTGTCTAACTGTTCATTTTGTTTACAAAGAGACGTCACATTAACATCTTAATGTCTAAGCTGAATAAAATCCTGCTTTCTAGGTTTTTTGTGTAATTAAAGGTCAATCCTGAGTTAGAGTGGAAAGCCAAAGAAGGAATTGGCCCTCGGTTTGTGTGGCATTTGATGCGTTTTGTAACAAAAAGAATTTGGCTTGCATTTAGTCACACCATTCAAACCCTGATCAAGACCTTGCTACTGTGGAAGAGGCTTGTAAAAGACAATGTGTCAGCTGCAATTCACGTGAAATCTCCACACTAACGGGAACACGATACCCATGCTTAGTTTCAATGTATGAAGTGTCAGAAACTTTGCTTCAGTCATATTGGGTGGATGTTTTTCTTTGCATTACCAAGGTATTACAATCCCAGACTCCTACACCGAGTGCCAGCGGCGACTTAAACTCGATTAAAAGCTCCACACTCGGTACTCAGTCGTGTGCTGTAACAGCATGCGCTCCGCCTGGCCGAGATCAGAAGGTGTTTCCCCCTCTGGGTCTCCAGTTGACTCCCCCAGTGCCGGCCCACTCCCCCCAGACCAGAGCACTTCTATCTCTGACGTAGCAAACAGAGCCGCCTCTCCCGCTTTGGTCTGACACTGGGGCTGAACCTGCACCGGCGCGTTCTGCTCTGGCCGTCTGTCATGGCCGCGACAATGTTGTGTAGACGGGCTGCTCCCAGTGCGTGGGGCTGTGCGACTGTGACGCACTGGTTGGGTCAGTGATGGCGGTGTAAAGAGGCCTCTGCGAAGGCCCCATGTAAGAGAAGGCAGAGTACAACCCCGAAGCCTGGCCGGAGTGGCCGTAGTACGTCCCCGAAGGCTGGTGGTCGGCGTATTCCGCAAACTGAGCCCTTGAGGCCAACGAGGGGAAAGCAGAGCTATAGTGGGGAAGGCTGAGCGGCGTGTAGGTGACATGGGCGCCTGCTGAGGCTGCTTCCGCAAAGTGAGACCCGGAACCTCCAGCCTCGCTCTTGATCTGCGCCTTGGATGTATCTGAGCCCAGTGGGGAGCTGTGATGTTGCTGTGGCTGCTGCTGTTGCTTGGAGAGCCAAGCTGCGGAGTGACCGCTGGCTGCAGCCAGAGCCGACGAAATGCCGTAGGCATACGGAGAGGCCGCTGCAGCTCCTCCTGCGGCTGCACCAACCCCTGGATGCCCGTTGGGGGGAAGGTACTGGTCAAACTCATTGACATCAAACGGCTCCATGTTGGCCATCACCTCATGGCTTATCTCACCGATGTCCACATTACCAAAGTCGATGTGAGGTTTGCCAGATCCAGGAACGCCTTCTGCTGCCATTGTGCCCCGCGTGCCTCCATTCCCAACTCCCTCCCTCTTACCATCTCCTGTCTTTCCAGACTGAAGTTCGGTCTTGGGAGTGGTGGGAGGTGTGGGAGGACTGTGGCTCTGACCTGTAGAGACACAGCAAGATTGTTACCCCATTTATAGTTTTGCAGACTAAAAACATTTACTAAACACTGTTCCTTCTTTTGCAGTTGAATCTAAGGGTGAATTCACACAATCCCTGTTCAGTCCATTTTTATTGGACTCCAGTTCATTTGCCTAGAAAGTTCAGTTCGTTTGGGGATGTGTGGATGCACAATTGAACTCTGATAAAGTCCAAAAAAGTGAACTCTGAATTGGACCTCCAAAAGCAGGAAGTAGATTATAACGCAGGGTATTCTTGGTAAATACAATCAAAACAAATGTGTCTGTCGCTAGTGGGTGAAATGCTGTGTGTTCTTTTACAAAAGTCAAAAGAGAAATCCTACAACTGCTAAAATCTAATGCTACTCCATTTTTGTTTACATTTCACAAAGAAGGAAGTTGTGCTCAGTGGTCTTCTTCAGTGGTTTTCATACTGTTTCCTCTAGTGGTTCTCGGTGCAGTGCCCCCACAGGCGGGGAGGGGAACAGGTTTTTCAAAATGCTTGTTTTCTTTGACACAGTGCGGTTTGAAAGCAAATCGCACCAGCTGAAAATGTAACAAATATTGTAATTTTGTTCCCCGATTGAGCCGAGTCTACCGGACTATCTGGTGTGAAAACGCTCTAACAGTGCGACAGAGACGGCATCTGGGGGGTATCAACAAGAGGGAGCCTGCAGCCCACCTGCAGCATGAGGGTGTTGCCCATCAGCTAGAGGGGACTCGGCTCCCCTGCTGTGGGTCACTTCCAGCTGGAGACCCTTGTGGGACTGGCTGTGGCTGACCTCACCCTCCAAATGGCCATCGGCCTCACTTCCTGACCCGGAGCCGAGCTTTCCATTTTTGCGGCGTCGCGGCTGGTATTTGTAGTCCGGGTAATCCTTCTTGTGCTGCTTCCTCAGCCTCTCGGCCTCCTCGATGAACGGTCGCTTGTCACTCTCATTGAGAAGCCTTGGACAAGAAGAAGAGATTTAAAGGGATGTTTACAAAGATAAAGGCTATGCCATCAATCCTAAGTTGGATACACCTAGAGAATTTCATAGACCTTTGCATAGCACTATAAACTAGTAAAGTCAGATATGGGTCTTCATTTAAAAGTTTTGGCCATAGTTGTATTTAATTCAAATGTCTTTTGGGGTATTTCTCTACCAGTTTCGTACATCTAGAGACTGGAATATCTTCCTATCTCTCTTTGAAAAGGCATGCACATTTACTCTGTCGTTTATCATGGATCATTTATCATGATAAGTTTCTTATGATATAATTTTTGATTTATTGCTCTTTCGGTAAATTCCAATTACCGTAATGATCTTTAAACCCTCCCAAACTGCCCTTATTGTCAAGTTTGATAGTTTTATTATATATGTTTGTTCCACAAAAACATCAATAAATACTAATAAATTTGAAAATGCAGACACCATGTGCAGTTTAGTGATACTAATTACACTTCTTTATGTGACTGGTGTCCTACAGAAACGCATTAGAAATATAGATGTTTTTCAAGAGCTGTATTTGTGTTTGTGGGGCTATAATTGCTGTGACACACAATTATAGTCATATGGTTACCTAAAAAACTGTGTAATAAATATTTCCTATTGTCAAAATATCTTGATAAAACTTTAATTCCATATTGTCCAGTCCTAATCTAAGCCATCACTTTGTAGGTCAGGGCATTTAGGGTCAGTGTTTGTGTGGAAGATGAGCCTCAAAATAAAAAACTATAAACACACTGTTATGCTGTACTTTGTTTCGCTTTATTAGAAAGAATCACTTTTGAGAATCACTATATACCACAGGGACAACAAGTCAATTCAAATATGATCTACTTCAGATAAATGTGTGATAGTGTGTGTTTTTGCATTTTAACAAACTGTGCTGAGTGTCGTTTTCTCTTTCTTTTTCACCCCAGATAGCTTAATTTAATCCAAGTGCACCACTGATCTGCCTGCCAGGGGGGGTTTGACTGCTGGACAGTAATGAAATAAAAAGGCCAAGGTCGCATCCTGTCTGCGAACACGGAACTGAGCTGCTTCTATTACTACGACTGGGAGGGGGATGGCATGAGAAACCCCTGACCTCCCTTAGCCTCCTTGTTTATCGTGTTCCAGGACCAATTAACCCATCCTGACTGAGTCCAAGGTCAGCTTTTATCTGATTAATATTTGATCCGATCAAGTTGAATTCCTTTAACTTTGGTGACTTTTATGCCCTGAATTGAGTGTTGCTATCACACTTAGCTGTCCAAATGAAACTTTAGTTAGGTGTTTGCATGTGAAGATGGGCATCCAGTAAACCATTCTCAGCTACTGGATACAGCATGAAATTTAGAATAAGACTTCTGGGGATAACTTTTGGTTTCAGTTCAAAGTTTTGAAATGAACATGTAGTGGCATTTTTTGTTTAGAGGATAAAACCTTCGACAATGTTTTGCTATGGTCATGTGATCATGATTGAAGTAAGTTGGTGAGCTCTGACCAAACAAGGCCAGCAAAATGCTAACGGCAGAGCTGTGTTCCTAAGTGATGCTTTGGGATAATATAAGCTAACTAGAAAAAAAGTGAGTGTTGGGCTTTTTAATTTTTTATAAGTAAGCATAGCAGGTATCTTTATGTACCAAGAGGAACATTAATAAGTATTTGCAGCCTCCCCCCAAAGCAAAACAATTGTTGAACAGGAAGAAAAAACAAGGTGGCCTTCCATCTGAACAACCTAATATTGTTGTTAAATAATTGAGTAGTAAAAAAAAAAAATCCACAAAATTAAATCTAAAGGTATTTGATGGGTGATTGGAGATGATCAACAGGACTGACCAAGTCACTTTCAGTGTCTTTGTTTGGCCAAATGTAAATGGAATCTGTGACACGTGAAACAAGCTGGATAACCTAACAAACTATGCACTACTACAGCTTTCACGATGGGATATTAAAAAACACGTAGATCACCCCTTTTCCTGGTAACTGGCAAATGCAAATGCTTCATGCACATTTCCGTTTCATTGCTTCACATAGCTTTTTTTAAATTTTTGTTTTGTTTTTTTTTTTGCTGGTGGCGCTATGTAACAGCTCCTGTAGATTCCTAGAACTTAAAGAGTTTGCTTTCGGCAACTTGCAGGAACTTCTACTTAACTTTGTGGTTGCTTCCCAGAAACTTACTAGCGACTTTCATCAACTTCTTAATAGACTTTCATCTATTGCAATTCTAGAGTATTCCAGAATTGCGCACCTCTAGGTGGCAGCATGTTGGAGAGCAGCTCTGTCACATTCCTGTAACACAGGAGTTTCTTCCTTCCCACTGCCATCAGCATCTACAGCAACTCTTTGAAGAACCTTGGATAAGTTACAACATTTAACTTCCATTCAGGATTAATCTATTTTTTTTATTATTTAAATACAACTCATGAGCCTATAATTAGGACTGAAGAATGCTTCCAGGCTAGATGTGAAACATTTTTCGAATTAAGAAAAGAAGTCCAGTTTGTTTTTAGCACTTGTCACTTTCCTGATCTGATAATAGAGAATATATAGAAACATCTGGAAAGTAACCTCTAAGTCCAAAGAAAGTAGTTCCTGGTAAGTTCAGGGAAAGTAAATAGAAAACGTGCCATATAAGTAGCACCTAGTAAGATCTGAAAAACATTGAGAAGTTTGTGAGATCCAGCAAAAACTCAACACAGTAACATAAAACAGCAGCAGCGCGGTGTGGGCCCCTCACCTCCACAGCTTCCCCAGGGTCTTGCTGAGCTCCGCGTTGTGCAGGTGGGGATGCTGGTCGGCCAGTTTCCTCCGCGCGGCCTGCGCCCACACCATGAAGGCGTTCATCGGCCTCTTCACGTGCGACTTGCTCTTGCTTCCGGCGCTCACGCGCACGGGCATCGGCACGATGGTCCAGTCGTAGCAGTTGAGCACCTGACTCACCGCCTCGCGGATGCCGGCCGGGAAGCGCTCGTCCTCGTCGTCGGACCTAATGGAGGAGCAGCCCGCCGAGGCGTCGTCCAGAGCCGCCAGCTGCGGCTGCTGCCCGCCGAGGGGCGAGTCGATTCCACCTGCCGCGCTGGAGGAGCGACCCGGGGACAGGGAGCGACTGTCGTCCGACATGCCGGGACTGAGCTCCACCTCTGAAAAGCTCTGCTCCTCTCTGGACATCTTCTTTGCCCCCCTTTCTCTTTCTCTCTCTCTATATATTTCTCTCTCTTAGACACACACTCTCTCTCCTCCGGAGTACCAAACTGTTCCTGAAAGCTCAGCTCTACCTGTCAGGCTCCTGCCTATTTACCTCAGAACGACGCACCGAGCGGCAGCTCTGCTTTCTGTCTCTTTGGCCTCCAACGGAGTTACAATATAAACTGCCAGTCTGTCTCTACTCTGAGCCTGCGTTGCAAAACTCTGTGAGGGTTCCACATTAAAGTTCTTTCCATCCGTGTTGTTGGTATCATAGGCGGCTCAGTGCGCACCTTGGACCCCAGTTTACCTGCTAATGGACAGCGGTCCGTGCCAAACTCTCCCAGTCCCACTTCCTTTCTGACTTCCCGTTCTCTCTCTCCTGCGGGCGTCCTGCGGTCGAAATCCAACAGCGAGGACCTGGAACAGAACATGTTTAAACTGAGCAAATCCTATTGGTTATCGTGTAGAATTCCACCACATATGGAAAAGTTATCTGTTATTATTATTATTATTATTATTATTATTATTATTATTATTATTATTATTATTATTATTTCACTAGTGTTTGTGTAACTTGAACATGGGCGTCTCCAGAAAATTCCGTAATAAAGTGACCTAATGGGGGCCCGGCCAAAGAAAACTAAATAATCTCAGCAACATAACCAAATGCGTAAAGTTCATTAAAACTTGCCCTTTCCACTCTTACATTTTTAATAAAAAATGTTAAGCCTGTGTATCCGGTTTTAGGCGTTTCTCTGGTGCCTGTTTACATTTTAAGTTGAAATCACTGAAAAATTTATCTCCATTCCAACAGTTAGGTAAAGCTATGTGTAGCAGTGTGATGTTGTTACACTAGATTGCCGAGTCAGAAGCTATTTCGGTAGGGAATGTTATGAGCGCCGGCAG